>PCDI01000016.1:518096-528941 GCA_002778195.1 Raffaelea ambrosiae
ACCCAGCCAAATACCCAGCCAGCTACCCAGCCAAATACCCAGCCAGCTACCCAGCCAAATACCCAGCCAGCTACCCAGCCAGGGGCCTGCTCAGCAGGTGGCGAGACGGGCTTCGAATCCCGCGGCGCATGCGACGGCAAACCAAGCACCAAGCCGCGCGTCTGTCGCGCGCACGGCGGGCCGGTCTCTTCTTCCGCCGCGCGGACACGGAATATCGCGAAGCGAATTCCCGCACGATCCTAGCGATAGACGGGCGCTTGCCATGGCTTTGAACCAGGCTACTTGCCGGAGTCCACCTCGGGTATTGATCGACCTAGCCACAGACCGACCGCTACCTGCTGGTCCAACAGAAGAACGGTACTATCAGTCTGTCCAGCGGATGGCTGTGGGCCCAGCGCTCGCGCCCGCGCAGCCGTACATGTATTCGTTTGAGTTCAATGTCACCAAGGAAGAATTTGCACTGCACGCAAAGGAGGTCGTACCACCGGGCGAGCTCTTGCCGGTGGAAAAGCAATTCAACGGCAGCCTCCGGTACCGCCTTCGGTGCTGTAAGGTCAAGACCGAGGGAAAGCCAGTCAGCGAAGCTGAGTGGGTGACAATGGACACATCGTGGCCACCCAACATTTTTATCAACTTCAATGATCAAGCGGTGTCGGTACGGAGGCAGACGCATAACGGCAAAGACCTGCCTGCGGATATCACCAAACTGGTTCGCATTGGAAGCAACGCATTGCAAATTGTCATTCCCGAGACAGGGCCGAGAGGAGCCAAGACCCATGTGCTGGGCATCGAGGTGATCGAAACGGTGAGCCACTCGCATGTGCTGGAGCGGATCCACAAGTACGGCCTGCAGGAGGCCAGCGTGACCGTGGATAGGATCAAGGCACGCCTGGGCCGTGCAGCCGGCAGTGACGACGACGAATTCGCAGTGCTGCAGAAGGACCTGTCGGTCGACCTGGCGGATCCGTTCACTTTCAAGATCTTCGAAGTGCCAGTGCGTGGGACGAGCTGCCAGCACATTGAGTGCTTTGACTTGATGAACTGGCTGACCACGCGGCCCACCAAGACGCCAGCTCCGTGCCAGCACCGGTGCAAGTGCGCGTGCTCCAAGGCGCCGGAGCCGACGATTCCCGAGAAGTGGCGGTGTCCGATCTGCTCGTGCGACGCGCGACCAGGCAGTCTGCGCGTTGACGGCTTCTTGACGGAGGTGCGAAAGCAGCTGAAAGAGGAGGGCAAGCTGGAGCTGGCCAAGTCGATCCTGGTGTCGCCCGACGGCACATGGCAAGCGGTGCTGGCAGACCCTGACGATGATGCCGGCAGTGATGGCGACGGCGAAGGCAATCGCCCAGACAGCGGAGACGGCGGTCCACCGGCGCGGAAGCTAGCACGCACGGACGCGGCGTCTACGGTGACGGCCGCCCGAAGAGCCCAACCGGTGGAAGTGATTGAAATAGATTGAGACGGGGGGTTGTATAACACGCAACGACGACGACGACGACGACGACGAGGAAAACAGCAACCCATCGCAACACTGTCAAGAGCAGTGGTGTGTGGGGGGGGGTGTGTTTTTCTTTTTCTTTTTCTTTGTTTTCCGCCTGCATGATTTTGGAGCAGATACCAATTTTTTAGTATTATTGTGAAGGATACCTCTATCGTATCGTGTTTCTCTGTTTCTTTGCCCCGTCACGCTATGACGAATACGGGGCCCATGTCTGTTACGACGGCATGTGTATCTACATTGGGAGGCAGTTCCACCTCTTTGGGAAGGGCAGGCAGGCGTTGGTGCGAGGTTTCGACCCGGAGAATGAGCCAAACGGGGACAGGACGAACAAACAAATCATAAAACAATGAAATGGATCACAAAACAGAGGAGCCAGCCGCACCAAAGTTGCGGCGGCTTGTTTGCCTGTGACGGTGCTTCTGTGTGCTAGTTGTATGCTTGAAAAGGGATGAATCATATACGTGTGTTTTTGTACGGCTTTTTTTTCGTGTGTGCCGTGAACCCCACGACCATGATGGATCAAAAATCGCCCAGACGACAACAAGACCAGAACAAACGTCGCGTACAAAGGATACGAACGGGAAGAATCTGCCCCTGCTAGAACTCGTCCGTGTAGTTGTACCGCTCGCGGCCCCAGTCGGCCGGGTCGCCGCCGGGCACACACAGTCCCAGCCGCCAAAAGTAGTCCCGGTGGGCAAAAAAGAGCTCCCACGGCTTGAGCCGGGGGGGCGGCGAAGACGAGGCAGAAGAACGCTTCCTTGTCGTGGGCGGCTCATCGTCGTCATTGCCACCATCGCCATCGCCATCATCGCCGTCGCCATCATCGCCATCGCCATCGCCATCGCCGTCGCCGCCGGCAATACAATGCGGGTCCTCCCGCCCGCGACACGCCCGCAGGTCCCCCGGCGCCGGCGGCAGGTCCGCCTTGCCAATGTAGATCTCGCCCGCGTGCGACCGGTAGCTCCAGTCGGCCAGCGGCAGCAGCGGCACCGGGTCGTCCTTGTGTGTGATCCGGCGGTACGTCGGGGCGTGGGGTGCCTCGTTCTTGGTGGGGGGCCCGGCGGCCGCCTCGCTGGCGGCCTCGTCCAGCCCAAACACCGCCTCCAGGTACGTCGCCAGCGCCGCGTTGCCGATCCGCGGCTCCCCAAACGTCGTCACCCGCACATCCTCCCAGCCCAGGACCGCCTTCATCTCCAGACCCGCCAGCGCAGCCACCGCGCCTCCCAGGCTGTGGCCCACCAGGTGGACCCGGAGGGGTTCGGGACGGGAAGAAGAAGAGGACGAAGAGTCTCTAGCTTGGGCCACGGCCGGCAGCACGAGCGTCCGGGCGCTCTTCCAGGACGCCAGGAAGCCCGAGTGGACGGTGCAGTTGGAGCACGGGGGGATGTGGGGCGACGGGGACGAGGAGGAGGAGGACGACGACGAGGCGGCGTCCGCGGGACGTCGCCGTCTTCCCACAAGCCGTCCCGCAAGCCGTCCCGCAAGCCGTCTGAGCCGCCCCCACAGGCTGCTGGGGTCCTCGTGCGCCTCCGGCTCCCCCGGCTCGTAGGGCACATACTCTTGCGGGATCGTGCTCAGGTCCACCACCGTGTTGGTGATGCTGTACGTGCCCCGAAAGGCCACGACGATTTCCTGGGCCGTCTGGTCGACGGCAATGTACCCGCAGTTGTCGCGCATCGACAGCACGCCCGTGTTCCAGGTGGTGACGAGGCGCATCGCGGGGAAGTCGCGGCAGCGCGAGACGCAGCGAAAGGGCGGGGCGATGCCGGTGGCCGTGTTCCCGACGCAGTAGGCAATGTCGACGAGACGGGCGTAGCGCTCGAGCGACGCGAAGAGCCCGGTCGGGATGCCGGCCGGGGGCGACGACGAGGCCGGCCGGCCGCCGTCTCGGGTGGGGCCGTCACCGGTGCGGTCCTGGGTGCTGTCCCCCAGACGCACCTGCGAGGAGGCGGCGGCCGCCGCCGCCGCCGCGGTCGCTGCCGCCCCGAGGACCAATCCTCCCAGGTGCATCTCGTCTTTTCTTTGGCTTGTACGTGAGACAGATGGATCGGGGCCGAATGGAGAGCGTCTTCAGAGCTCTCTCAGATCACTCCTCTCGGAGACATCGCCAGCAAGGGAGAGAGAATGCGAGAATGCGAGAATGCCCGATCACGATCGGCCGCCAGGGATGGATGCGCGCACGCGTGAAAAAAAAGAGACTCGTCGCGAGCCTCGTCGAACTCGTGAGAAAAAAAAAAAAAAAAGACCGAATGTTGTGAGATCAGATGCGACCAGATGCGATGAGAAATTGGCTCATGATACGAGAACAAGGGATGTTGCGCGGTAAATTCAATCACGCAAAACAAAAGGGAAAAGAGCAATTTCACATTATGGGGGTGTATGAAAGATCCCTCTCCTCCCTCTTTGGTCTTTTTTTTCTGCTGGCCAAAAGAAGAACGTGAAAGACGGTCACCAAACTTGAGGGGGTTTCTCATACAAAGGGAAACGAGCAAGAAGTGGTTGGTGAAAACCGCCCAGCGTGAAAGCGGACCAATAAGCAGGCAAGCCCCAAATCGGTTGGGAAATGGCGGGTTCCCTTTGGTGGTCATGCGACCCTGCGCTGACTTTGCCTCTTGGGGCGCGCCTTCCCCCGCAAATATGGGTGGCCAGCCAGACAGCCATCCCGGGATCATCTGGCCACTGCAGGTACGCCGATTTTGGAAGGATTGTGGCTCAGCGGCGATTGGCTGGGGACACCATGTGGCTTTACGAACGTCCTTCAGATGAGTCTGGAAAGAAGGAGGGCGCGAGATGTGTTTGTACAAGGATAAGAGCATATAAAAGAAAAAAAGAAGAAAAAAGAGAAAAAAAACCGAGTTTCATAAACCGAGTTTCATATCGTGTTGGGCATTTTCATCGGAAAGGGACTGTGTAGGTATGAGCTTGTACCATGTCTTGAATCAACTCATCCTGTGGTGTATTTTTTTGTTCTGTCTTGTTTCCAAAAAAAGAAAAGACGTTTTCTTTGTAAACACAAAAAAAAGAATATATACGAAAATGAAGCCAAGTATGAAAAGTTTAAAAAAAAAGGGGTACGCGCTCCACCTGCGGGAGAGGGCAAAGCATGCAGCGAAAAGTCACACCCAGAAAAAACGTAAAGACGCAAGGCGTAGAAACACAACAGTAATGGACATTGCTAAATCCAAACCAGTAAGAATAAAAAGTCCCCCCCAAAAGAAGAGAAGTTTAATGAGTATCAAAGAATGGACAGAGAAGAAGAAGAGAACCAAAAAGACCAAAAAGACCAAGAAAAAGTTAAGAGATGCAGAACCGGACAACGTAAAGTGGTTCCTCCACCAAAACAGCAGAAATGACAGTTGCCTGGTAGGTCTGCGCGTTGGTTGCTGGCAATCGGAGGTTGGCACCAAAGAAACCGTTTTCTTCCCTAGCTGCTGTCTCTGCATCTGTCCTTTTTTTATTTCTGGCGCGTGTTTGGTTCATAATAACAAAGAAAATGGAGAAAACAGAACAAAACACAAATAAAAAAGACGTTGAGAATTCCTTTTCGATTTTTTTCTTTTTTCCTTCGTGCGTCAACATCGTGGTGGTTGCCCTTGGGGGTTGTATGTGTGGTGTGTGTTTTGTGTTGCCTGTCCGGACTCTCCCAAGTTTTTCCTCCCTCCTCGCTTTTTGTTTCGCGTGGATATTCCCCTCTTTTTTTTTTCTTTCTCGTTTGTTTTCCCGTGGACGAGGGTCCGAACAAAGTTTGTCTTTGTGTGTCTTTGTGTGTTCTGCGGAGTGCTGTGTACCCAAAACAAAACCCGTACCGCTGCTGGCTATGCAAGAAACCCAGTGAACTGGTAGTAATTTTTGGTGGTGTCGAGAAAGTCGTTGTCGTCATATATCGTAAATCATCGTGAAAAAGCTTGCTTTTGCGGGACAAAAAAGCAGAAAAAAAGAAAGGAAACAGGAAAGAGTAGGGGGAAAAGAAAAGAAAAGAAAGCAGGAAAAGAGACCAGACAAAATAAGAGCAAAAATAAAGTAAAACAAAAAAGGTGTCCCTCCAAACATGTCCGTTTCCCCCTCCCAGTACAGCAGCAGGGAGTGGGTTTCCGATGGGATTTCCAAATCCTCCTTTCTGTCGGTGCCAATCCGGTCGCCTGAGCGTATGGATGGGGAAGGAAAGGAGTCGTTCGGGGTGGGTTTGGCCTTGTCCTTCTTGTTGCTTTCGTAGTTTGTTTTGCTTCCTTCTCTTTCTCTCCCCATCACGCCCAAGTCACTGTTTAGTCTGCTGCGGCGATCGCCGTCCTGGAGTCGCGATGCTGTCCAATGTGTGGATGGTTGACCTCCTCCAGACCGTTGCTGCTGGCGCTGCTGCGACGCGTCTGTCCGTCCGCCACTTCAATGACCGACCTCGACCGCTCCCGGCTGCTGCTAGGCATATCTGCATCCTCGTGTTGGACAGAACTCTCGCGTTTCTCGTGTGGCAGTGGCTCCTCGTGGTCGTGCTTGAGACTCTCAGGTTGCACCTGGAACCGGCTGTGGACGTGGTCGCGGTCATAGCCACGGCTGCCACCACCAGAATAGCCCTCGTCAAAGGCTCCACTCCGGCCGCCGTTGGCGCTTCCCTGTCCATTTCCAAGCTCGTGGCCGTGGCCCTGTCCGTTGTCAAAACTTTCGTCGTCGCCCTCCGTCCAGGCCATGATCTCGGGCCGCAGTGGGTTGTCCAGGTGCCAGGTGTCGGGGCCCACGCGCTTTGCAATGCCCACTTCGGGGCGCGTGGCCCAGTTGGTCAACGTGGTGTCGGTCTTACCGCCAAAGATGACCTGACTCTCGCGCCCGGCCGCCGCCGACTCGAGGTGTCGTGCCACGTGCTCCATGCGGTCGTCCCATGCATTGCTCCCATGAAAATCGGCACCGCAGCCCTGTGCAGGGCAGATCATGTAGTCTGGCAGGCGGCACCGGGGTTTCAAGCCGTCCAGCTGCAACTCCTTCAGCCGGTTCTCCCACTCCAGAATGGCTGGGTGGTTGGGCGTCTTGGTGCCCTGTTTGGCCTGCTTCAGCAGCTTCTTGACATGTGGCGGCGTATGCATGCGGCGCAGGTGTTGGGTGAACAAGTCCTTGCGGTTGAAGATCGCACCGTTCGGCAGGGAAAAGGCATTGTTGCTCCCGGCGACGCCGACCTTGTTCACCACCTTGCTGCACAGGTCGACCTGGCAGACCCAGTACTGCAGCAGGATGTGCTGGCTCATGACATGCCGCTTCCACTCGTTCTTGCTGGCAAATGTGGATTCGCAGCCGGCCCAGTTGAAGACGCACTGGAAGGGCCGAGTGTGTTGTTTACGCACGTGGTTGTGCAAGGAATCTGCATCCTTAAAACCAGCCTTGCATTCCTTGCAGAGGTGTGTTTGGCCGGCCAGTTTGATGGATATCTTGAAAGGCTTCTGCGCCGCCGCAGCCAAGAGGGGGTTCTTGTCGGCGACGTCGCCCATCTCACCAGGTTGGGACTGGCCGTTCTCGGGTTGGTCGGGTAGATGATGGTGGTGGTGGTGGTGATGATGCTGGCTGTGGGCCGACTGCTGGTGGTATGGATGATGGTCCTGGCCACGCGAACGGTCGCTGCCCACCAAATCCTTCCTGCGCCCGCTTTGCGCCGCAGACGCTTCGGAGGGCAGGATTTTTCTTGCCGTGGGCAAGGCTTTTCTTGCCCGTTTCTGACCTGCCCGAAGTCCGTAAGCATCGCTGTCGCCGACTCCGGAGCCGGCCGGGGCAGGTGGCGATGTACCGGCGGCTGCGGCGGCAGCAGCTGCGACAGCCATAGCAATGCTGCTTTCATGTGTGTCCAACTTGGGCGACGTGCTGGGCTGCGGCTCAGGCTCAGACTCTATCCACAGCTTGTCGACCATGGCCTCGTCGATCTTCTCCAAGACGTCGGGCTCAATGTGGCCAATGGTCGTGTAAGCCACAAAGGAGCCGGCAGGGCATGCAGTGAACAAGTGCCAGTAAGTCACCGGTACACGGATCACAATGATCGTTGAGAAGCCCGAGTACAGGCCCTCAACCTTGACGGTCTGGCGAGCCTCGGGGACGGCGTCGTAGATCCATTTGCCCCACTGGTTGACATCGACGCTGCCCCCCAGGACACGAAGGCAGAGGACGACTTGTGGCTCGTTCGGCAGAGCAGTCAGGATGATGCTTCGTTTGCGGAAAAGCCAGTAGTGCTTGGGAGAGTGTTTCTGCTCGGGGTCCGACTTGCTGTTGGAGGGATCCTTGGGTGGACGGCCGCGTCCGCGGGGTCTTGCCAGGGCCATGCGATTGGAGACCTGGGTGTGCAGCGTCTCGACATCGATGGGGCCTTCGGCGGCAACGGCCTCGAGCTCGTCGGCGAGCGCCTTGCTGAAGGTAATGCCGCCGACATCGGGGTCGAGATTGGGGCAGTCCAGAACCTCGACTGTGTTGCGCTTGGAAGCGCCGTAGCTGGCCCTGTCGATCGGGTAGTGGTAGGCGCTGCAAAAATCCAGCAGCAAGAGCACGTCGCAGTTGGTGTTTTCGCAAGCGACCTGGACGCCCTTGGACTCAACAGAGTTTGTGAAGCTCTTTCTTCGTCTAGTGGGGGATGGTTAGCAGGCAGGCAAACAAAACAATCGGTAGAACGTGTGTGCACGCGCGCGTGCATGTCGCACGGAAAAGGGCTACACGTACGGGACCCAGGTGGGAGCCTCGCCAACGCGGTTGTTAGGGACGCCCTGGCCGGCATAGTAGACAATGGCGAGAGTGCCCGGATGGTTGTTCCGGCTCAAAAAGTTCTGCACCTGGTCGTACAGCAGCTGCTCGGGCGCGTTAGACCGGATGCCGTACGAGTGTGTCTGGAAGTAGTAGGTGGTGCGGAAGACGGCCTCGAGGCGGGTGACGTCTTCGCGCACGAGGACGTGCGGGTCGGCAAAATCCTCTTCCCAATAGAGCAGCAGGACGTCGACGTTCTCGTAGGTGGGCGACCGGCGGCCCCAGCCCTTCTGCACCGCGGCGCGGAAGCAGCGCGTGATGTCGCTCATAGTCTCCAGCGGCGTGTGAGTGGCCTTGACGGGGTCGCTGTCGGCATGGCCACCGGGGAGGTCAGCGCCGCCGACACCGGGCAGGCCGCCATTGTTGAAGATGTTGAGGCCGTTGTGCAGATGGGTGCCTCCGGTACCGTTGGCAGCGTCGGTGTGTGCAGCAGCAGCAGCCGCCGCCGCCGCCGCCGCCGCCGCCTTGATGTTGTTGTTGACATTGGCGGTGGTGAGGCTGTTGGCGGCGCTGGCGAGAGCTGCCAGACCGCCCCCATTGGTGATGGCGAGAGCCTCGTGTGCAACGGCCTGCATGGCGTTGCTCGTGGCGGCAGAGGAGGCGGCGGCGGCGGCGGTGGCGGCACTGCTGCTGAGGCCGGCACTGCTGCTGAGGCCGGCGGCAGCCGCTATGGCCTCGGCGGCCTCAACCTCGAGGCGCGTCCGCTTCCCAGAGACGGAGTCGTCCTCATCGTCTGGGTCACGGGACCGTTTCCGGTCCATCTGGACAGAACACCACACAGGGCTCTAGAGATGGGAGAGGTGCCACGCGCCGCGCAGTGGCACGCACGTGAGGGGAGGGGGGGGGCAGGAAAATAGCGAGCCCGGGGCGTGCGCGTAAAGCGAAAGGGGCGATGGATGACGAAAGGCGGCAGAGGGGACAAAAAAAGTGATGAGATGCGCTTTCGTCGGGTGGATTGTGTGTGTCCTCGGGCTCAGGCGTGCGTGATGCCGAGCATTGATACGCACGCGGGAGGTTGGGGGCTAAAACCGGGCCAGGCGCAGATGGAGTCGAGAAATAAAAGGAATGAAAATAGAGAACGTGATGAATTGAAAGGGGAGCAGAGGAGGTTGCAAAAAAAAAAAAAAAGGGTTCGGGTTGTCAAAGAGCCTCCATTGGGGATGTGGGTGCGATTTGGAGGAGGCTGGCGCAGATGTGCACGGAAATGGGGAGAGAGGGCAAGGAAGCGGAAGGATGGGCGAAAAGAGGGAAAAGGCGCAATGAGGAAAAAAAGAGGGAATGCGACGAGAGACGGGGCGAGATAGTAGAGATTGGGTGCCCGAAGGTGCTGCTGGGCTGGGGTGGGCAGGTTAGGTCGTTGCTCGTGAGCAGACGAGAGGTGTGGGAAAAATAAAAAATCACGAGGCAAAATAAAAATAAAAATAAGGGAGAGAGATGGGGCTGTTTTTTTTTTCTTCTTGAATTTGTTGTTTGTTCAGCAAAAGAGAAAAGAAAAATCCGGAATTGCGTGAAACGACGAGAAAGGCGAGAAGGCACCAGAAGGGAAAGGGCCGAGGAGATATGAGAGAGGGAGAGAAAAAAAAAAAACAGGGAAGGAGCGCCAGCACAGAGAGAGAGAGAGAGAGAGAGAGGCAGGGCCGAGAGAGAGAGGAGAGAGAGAGAGAGAGAGAGGGGTTGGATCGCCCAAAAGGTCGAGAACTCTGGGAAAGGCTGCCCGAAGGGAAAAATAATGAAAAAAAAAAAGAAAGGTCAAAAAGGCCC
Source organism: Raffaelea ambrosiae (assembly GCA_002778195.1). Classification (NCBI taxonomy): domain Eukaryota; kingdom Fungi; phylum Ascomycota; class Sordariomycetes; order Ophiostomatales; family Ophiostomataceae; genus Raffaelea; species Raffaelea ambrosiae. Next base: position 528,121 of record PCDI01000016.1, read on the forward strand.
GATGGCCAATCAGCAGCGCCAGAATGGCGGCGAACCCACCTTCCGCGCGCTCTGCCAGAGGGCGGGCTCTGAGCCTTTTTTTCCACTGATGCCGTGGCAGTCACGTGAGCGCCGTGCCCAGCCAGCCCACCACCCAACCCGACCGGGCAGGCGCGAAGAGCCAGCGAATGGAGAGCGCGGAAAAATGGGTGGCGGCCAGAAAATAAACCAAAATCAACCCCCCAAACCCCCAAACGCCAGATTAAGGCCCCCTGCCCATGCCCATGCCCTCCGACATCGTAGCCCAATGGCCGGCGGCCGTATCCACCGCACACACCAGGGCTGCATGTAACCGGCGTTTCTGGGCTTCGGCCAGCGCTCGCTCTGATACAGGGCCGTGCTCCAGTCCTCTTTTCTTTAGTGTGTTTTTTGCTTAGTACTGTCGCTAGCTGATAGCAGGATGACGCGAATGCGTTTGAATGCGTCAAAGAGATAACTACCCCCCCCCCCTGTACACCGTACTGTTCTGGAATGACGATCATTTTGCCATCGAACCGAAAACCCCGATCGTGGCGTTTTTTTTTTCTCTATTTTTTTCCTGCACGGTTCTGTGCGACCACCAACAGCAGCCGGGCGGGTGAGTGACTCTCGTGCGTGCGCGTGCATACGGAATATAGTACTATGTAGCTGCATAGTGTGCACTCTGACGTGGGCCATTGCCCAATGTCCATCTTGGCGGGGAGGGAGGGATGCGAAAAATGAGGGGCTGCGCAGGAGGAAGAAACGGGCAACACGGCAACGAACATGGGCGACACGACGGGAGGGGAAGGGGAGGGGGGGGG
>PCDI01000016.1:529741-574082 GCA_002778195.1 Raffaelea ambrosiae
TTTTTTTTTTTTTTTTTTTTTTCCCATCTTCCAGTCCAGGAACAAATTGCACAGGTCTTTTACATACAAGACATGAAAGACTAGTTTCTCGAGTTCTTGAATTCTGGCCACGGGCAGCTTTGGCTTTCATGCTTACACCATTTTGCAGCAAATGGTCCCCGTTTGGGCCGGTTTCATGTTTTGGCTCTGGGCTCCGTTCTTCTCTAGTTATATCTGCCGCTCTCCTAGTTCAAACCAACCAATCTGTCTCGCCCGCCCAGGAAACAGTCGTCTCCTCCCACTGCCAACGGCCGGCGGCACAGCCAATCGCCATAGACCCAATTCCTGCTGCAGCTGCGCCAAAAGGTCCTCCATGTCCCATGGCCCGTAAGGAACATGCCCGGTCTGCTGCTGTTGCACACCACCACTTCCTGCCATAGCCAATCCTCCGCCCCCTCCTCCTGGTCGTCCGCCGGCTTTCCGGACCGTGATCGACCCTTCCCCCACCACCCAGTTCTCGCGTACATGCTGCACAATCACCCGGCAGAACTGGTCCACTTGCGTCCGATCGCGCAGCCCTGTCGATGCGCACGACCAGGGAAGGCCTCCTTCGTTCTGGTCTTGTACCAGCCCAGACAAAAGACCAACCCTTCCAGCACTTTCCCTCCCCTCTCCTCCTCCTCCTCCTCCGAGCCGTGCCAAAGCCGCGTGTGCAAACGCACAGAATTCCCGGGTGGCATTCTCCAGCTGCAACTGCGTCGTCGCCGCAACATCCGGCAGGCACGAACACGTCGCCAAAAACGGCTGCAGCACGTTGGCCAGCGACACCAATTGCGTGATGATATGCACCTGGGCCGTAGAGAGGGTTCTGTTGTCTTCCCTTGCCGTCGACCGTAGCCAGGCCACAATCTCGCCCAGCAGGGCCACAGCCGCCACCGTGCTTTCCACTGCCCAGTCCCGCGGCACCGCCGACCGCGTCAGGTAGTTTTGCAAAGCGCTGCAGTACACGTCCAGCACGGGCCACGCCTCCTCGGCCGCCCGCGTCGCCCGGATCACCGCCGGCAGCATGCGCTCCAGCATGAACCTCACCACGGCCGCGTTGTCCATGCTGCGCTCCAAGATCGTGCATGCCTGGTCCAGCTGGTTGTGGGCGAGCGCGATCTGGAAGTTGTTGTGCAGGTAGTGGAACAGCGACGCCGCCGCCGGCGCCTCGCCGTCCGCCAGCCGCAGGCCGTAGCCCACGATCCCGGCCGTCTGCAGCTGCGGGTCTTCCACCGACGGCCAGTAGAACTGGCTCTGCTGGTAGAAGAAGGCATCGACAGGACAAATGTCGCTGCCATGCGACTTGATGAGCTCCACAATGCTGCGCACAAAATTAATGTACGTCGTGCGTCGTTGCTGCTGCGAGGCAGCCGTTGCCGGCAGATCCGTGTTCGTCTGGTGGCTGTACTTCAAGTCTTCCTTTATCTGCTGCATCACCAGCCTCAGCGCCTGTGCAAAGTCCCCGCGCAGCTGCTGGCGCCGCGTCACGTCGGCTTCCCGCAGCGACACGCGCATGGACGCAATCGCACAGAAGAAAAAGGCCCGGTTGGTATCGTAGCTCGGCTTCTGTCCGCTGGTTGGCACAAAGGCCTTCTTGAGATACGGTAGGTCATGCTGCTTCAGAATCTCCGCCAGGCGGATCTCGTACGCCAAGTATGGCGCAGGTTTGACAATCGCCAGCAGCCACAGCTCTAGAATGTTCGTGCCCAGGTCCTTAAAGTCAAAGACATTGTTCTGCAAAATGGCAGAGACGAACAGGGGCAGGAATTTTCGCTGCATGAGGCCAGGTGGGTGCGGAAGGCGCGCAAAGATCCCATAGTCTCCGGACCCGAAGAACTGCGACAGACGGTAGACGCCGGAGTGTATGAACCGGCTCGCCAGCCGCGCCGAAAGCACCACGCACCGCTCGCTACAACTGACGCGGAGGCTGGCCGCCGACAGAGACAGGTCGTTGTCCCATGACGTGTACGTGACAGACTTGCACAAGCGGAACAGGCTCTTGGCCAGCTTGTGGTCGAGCATCAGCACAGCTTCCTCGGTCTCTTGAGGGTCGACTGCATCCGTGGAGCTGGAGTACTGTTCGTCTATGGCCTTCTCGAGTCGGCTCATGTAGTTCTCCACGGCGTCAAAGGCGGTGCAGAGGATGCCCCAGTCGGCCTTGGGCGACGGGAGATCGAGTCTGCTGAAGATCTGCTCTAGCGGGAACGTGCTGAAGCAGTACGTCGCCACATCGAGCGACTTGGCATGGTTGAGCACATCCAGAGACGAAACCACGCATGCGTGCAAGACATCCATAGCTGCTGCCTTGTTCTTGGCTGCCATCGCCTTCAAGAAATCCGTGCTGATGCCCTGCATCATGCTCTTGGACAGGTTGGAAAACTGCTTCTGGATGTCCGAATCCGCCGAGAGATACTGCTCCATGATCTGTTGGAAGATGCTGTTCATCCACGACGCAAACGGCTTGTAGACAGTGTAGTCCTCGCCCGACGCGATCACGAACCGGGCGAGCTGGTTCCACGCACGAATGTTGATGAGGCAGGCTTCTTTGTGGGAGTTCGCAGGCACCACCAGCTTTTCGATCAGGTCCACAGGACGCCGGAGCTCAGGCGGAGCTGCCCAGAAGAGCGTGCACAGCAGATCATGGTGGTTCCGAAGGGCTGCTAGATCGCGCTGGTGAATGTCCATCTCTTTGAGGTACTGCCGGTTGTGGTTCGGCAGCGTCCGCGCGATGAGGTTCCGCATCTCCTTGGTCAGACCCAGCCGCCGCAGCTTCATGATCACGAGAGCCAGCATCTTGATGAATATGTGAAAGCATTTATCGTCCGGCTCGATGGATAGTGACGGAGATCCAGCCAAGTCTTCTAGAAACCGGGGCGACCTGTATGCTTCTTCATTCCGCAGGTGGGTAAAGTCTTGGGATCCGTAAAAGTCAAAGATGACGCCAATGATGGCACTGCACCGTCTCCAGCCCCATTCCTGCACCAGATAGTGGCATCGTCCCATGAGAGCGCGACAGTAGTCGTTGAAACTTGGCGACTGGTGAGGGTTGGCTCTGTATAGCTGGAAAACACGGCTCAAGGCTTGTCGAGGCAGGGCCCAGCCGTCAAGCGGCACCAGATGGCGCAACCCAGGCTGAACGGCACCCGAGTTGTCAAACTCGGCCAGCGGAAGGAGCGTGAACATGTCTTCCCAAAGCCTTTCCAACACTGCCGCATCAACACAGGTACTGATGGCTGTGCCCTCGAGCATGACCGAATAAGTCAAGTCCCAAAAGCCAGCCCTGGGAAGCTGAGCATACTCCAAAACTTGCATCAACACCACCCACGACACCAACGCTGGCTTGTCATTTCGGATTCCACGCTCGCGGGACAGAGGCCGCTGAAGCTCGTCGTATGCCCCCCGTATTTCGCCCAGGCCATCTTGAAGGAGAAGCTTGACAGCGGCCTTGGAAATTCTTTTCAGCATCTCCTCTACCTGGAAGGATTCCGAAGTGAGATCAGAGTGGTTCTTGCAAATGCTTAGGGCAGAAGACATAGCGACAAGAGTACCCGACAGTGCCGCTAGATGTAGCCGTCTTCGCTCCTTTGACGGATTTGTGTCTGCATCTCGGAAGGCAGCCTCGAAGCGGTCAACGAAACTGGCCATGGCTTCCTGGCTTCGGAGCACAAACGCCTTCTGGGTCTCGGTGCTAGAGTCTGGTGCAGCAACAATGTTCTGGATAAAGTCAATCACGAAATTGACCAATCCAGTCACCTTCAGCCCGGTTGCAGACTCCGGCTCATTTGGCGAAAGCAGTGAGTCTGCCAACCAGTCCAGAACAATGCCGAATTCCGAGGACGCTTCGTCGTTCCACGTGGTCCACCTCAAGGCTCGCTCGTCAAGTTGGAAGGACGGTACCACTGTTGAAAAAGCTGTTGGCCCACCCCCGGTACCTGTTGCTTTGCAAAGACGTCCGCTACCAACCAGTGTGCTTCGGTGGAAGAATACGCCACTGTCCAGAGGGAATATGTCAAAGTGTTGGGGGTAGTGAGATCCAAACGGCCCCAGCCCAAGGAGTTTGCCGGCATCTGGGTCCACCGCATCAGTCCAAGAAACTGCTGCTGCCGCCACTCCAAGATCCACTGGAATGGGATCCAATGCATGGACGAATCGCGGCGCTGTCGTGTCGACCTGCTTTGGTTGGAACCTCTTTCGGTACTTTGAACGTTTCACTGTACTCTCTCTCCTGGGGTTAGGACTAGGCTGCTCTTCTCGCTGCGTCGCGAGTGAGAACTCATCGTCGACATCTTCAACAGGGTCATTGTTGACGGTGCCGACAACAGAGGCCAGGTCATCAACGAACCGCTCCAGGCGAACATCGGGCAGAAGAGCGGCTTCTTTCCTCCGTCTCCGGTACAGTTCATCAAGAGCTTTCTTTTTGGCAAGAAAGTCTGCTCTTCCAGGACGTTCCTCCACAAGCATTTCGAGCTGTGCTGGCCGCATCATGCTTTCCATGGGACGTCTTATCCTTGGTTTGTCCTTCTGGTGCTGGTGGGTCGATGATGCTGGTTTCTCGTGTGGGATTGCTCCAGAAAAGGAATCAATGTGACGTTGCCTCAGCGTTGATTGTGTTGAAGCTTGACGTCGGGTTGCCTCTTTGGCCCTGGGAACAGGCTGTCGTGGGATATTGGGCGATACCTCACCGAGAGCTGGCTGTCGCCCTGGCCTCCTGGTTGGCCTTGGCGGATTCGGAATTCTAGGTTTGATTTTGCCTGCCTTCCAGTCGTGAAGTACGGAGAGAGCGTCAACATTGTCTTTTCGGCTTCCCAGGTTGATGATCTTTCGTGAAGGGCTAGTCTTTCCAAGCTTCGTCCTGGATCGTGCAGTGCGAGCAGCAACACGAAGAAAGTCCGGGGCTGTGGGCTCGACAAAGTCGAGAATGCTGAGCATGGGAGGGGGTGAAGGTGCATGGCGTCTACTGCTGCTGCCTTTTGATCTTTTGGATAGTTGGCGGTGGGATGTTGTGTGTGTTGTAGAGTGTCTTTTGTGTTGCCTTTGGCCGGGCCCTGTAGATGATGCGGACGAATGTGAACGACCCAGCATCCTGGTGATCTTGGGCTGCCGTGTTTTCTGGCCAGGTTTTCCTGTGAATGAATTGTGTGTTCGCGTTTTCTGCCTCTTTTGCCGTACTCCGTCTGCGGGCGATCTGTTCCGTTTGGCTCCTGATGCCATCCGATCAATTACGTCTTCCTCAATCACAGTTCCCGTGTCGTAGTCATTGCTGTCATGAAGTCCAATTTCCCCTGCTTCGGCCTCATCCCCCGACTCCTCTGGCCAAGGCTCCACTGCGGCAGTCTTTGGCCGGGACCCAATCACCTCCACATCATTGCCGTCGTCATCGTCGTCAGAATCGTCAAACAGAAATAAAGGCGCTACTTCTGATAGTCTAGAAGTGTGCTGTCTAGGTAAGGCCACACCCTTGCGTGGGGCATGGTCAACTTCCACAGCGGGCCTCCTGGGGGCTGCCGGGGGCCTCTGCGAAGTTGCATGGCCAGTCGGCTGGTCAAGCCGCAGCCATGAAGCCGGAAGCACACCCCTGATTCTCCTACCATTTCTGCGGATAACATCAGAGTCGCTGTGGTCGCCTTCCTGGTCGTCTCTTGATGGTGACGTCGGTGCTCCAAAACCAATGGGCTCGTCATCCTCCTCCTCATCGACGAGGTCAATGGGCGGTACTGCTTGTGGACGGGGAGACCGCGGCACAGAACGAGACGGGGACTGTGGTTGCTGGCTATTTTGGCCGACAGATGGCGGCAACGACACGGGCGACAAGTCGATACGGACAGGAATCCATGTGGGAGGGGGCGTCACTTCTTGCAGGGCAGAGGCTAATGTTTTTGCACGCTTCGATATGGCGTTTGGTTCGCGGGATGTTCGTCTCTTGGAAACCCGACCATACTGATGGAGGCGTCGACGAGCCATGAAGTTGCTCGGGCTCGGGAAATCGTCTTCGTCGGCCGGGCTGGTGTTGTCGGTTCGATTTTCTGCACTCCCACGACTGCTGGATGCCAGAATGCGCCGTGAAGGAGTGACCACTCCGCTTAGTTGGGACGAAGATAATTCATCGATGTCGTTGTTGGGTAGCGAACTGCTGGGCAGGTTGAGTTGGCTCTCTTCCAACGACCGGCTCGCCGTCTGGGTGTCCTCGTCTACAAACTCCCGTTCCTGGGAGTCCTCTTCCGGGTTCGGATGCGGGTGGGCTGAAGCAGTGTTGTATGCTACTCGAACGGGTCTGACGCCGTGTGACTTCATGGCTTTCGTGTACTGGGCGTTCTCCAGCAGATATGGGTGTTCCTGGATGGGCTTTCGGGGCCGAAGGGAGCGCACGAACCCCAGCCGAAACCGCGGTGGCGAGTCGGGAAGCACAAGCTGTACAGGGTCGACATGTTGCTCCTGTGGAGGTTCGGGCATGGGTGCTTCATGGACAGAATACTGTGGTGGCGGGCTTGGTGAAAACGAGAAGCTCGACAGCGAGCTCAAAGGGGATGAGAGCAGCAGGTCAGCATCCACTGCTGGTACGACTGGCTCGCCCTCCGCGGGCTGCGTTGCCTCTTGTTTCTCTGCTGCAGCTTGCGATCTATCCGGCAAAGAGTCCTCCTTCGGAACGTCAGTGACGGTGCCAAAATCGCAGACGAGGTCGATCTCGTCGTCGGACTCGACCTGAGGTGGCCGAGATGGTGTCGCAATTGGTGTGGACGGGGATGCGCTTGGGATCGGGATCTGGAGCTTCGGGAGAGGCTCGCGTGGCGAAGACGGCACGCTCCAGACGTCGTCGTCCGGTGGTGGGAGACCATCGTGGGCTTCTGTGCTGGGCTGCGCTGCGAGGTCGTTCTGGCTATCAAGAAGATCCGGGCTGTCAAGACTTTCGTCGTCCGAGTCCGGGACTTCGCCCAGCTCCTTCCAGTTTCTCATTGATTCGGATGCTTCATTATTGAAGGGAGAGTATTCGTAGGGCATACAAGAGCATGCCTGGTCCTCTGCCGTGCTCTTGCAGTGTGTGCTGGTGGGAAACAAACAATTGGCGAGGCTGCTGTCTCTGCTCTCGTGGTGGACCTTTTTGGGTGGTGGGACACTTTTTGGGACGCGTCTCAGTATAATTCACTGGACGGAAGACGCGTCGGGCCACCAAGCCAGGGAGCTTGGGTGCACCAATTCACGCTTACGCCACACTGCACTGGTCTGCGCACGAGCCACAACAGGGGCAAAAAGCTCACTACATCAACTCACTTTCGACCTCGGACTTGATTTTGATTGCTTCCACAAGCAAGATACACGAGGGCGCTCTGGTTGTGTGTCGCGGATTTCGGTTCCCGCAGATCTCATTCTGAATATGTCTGTCCTACGGAAGGCCCTGCCGGTGACCCTTGCTGTGGTTGCCGGCATCGCCAATGGTGTGTTGTCCCCTTCTTTACATAGTTTTCTTTATTTCGCAACATTTGCCTTGGTTTCTTTGGCGATAAAGACGTAAGACACTTTACTGAAATCTGAGACAAACCACAGGTTTCTACATTTATGAGCCGTATTTGAACAAGGAAAAGGCAGCGAACAACGCAGCTCTCCCGAGGTGAATTCATACATTTTGCATCTCCCACCGAGATCTCTCGTGCTCTGGTATGGTAGCAGCCGTGCTCACGTGCTTTCACAGCAACGCCGACTCAACACAACCGCAGACAGCCGGGCCAACGACGACAGTCAAACCAGAAGGAGGAGGTGGTGAGAAGGGGCAGGCCAGCTAGGTGGTGCGATCGCGAGCCAACCACTGTTACGGTGAAGATAGCGACAACAAGGCAAAGCCAGGCGTCAGTCACGAATAGCGCCGTTGGTTACGGGGTACGCGCGCTGCAACCGACAATCACACAGAGCGTTGCAATGAGTGAAGCCCGCTGACAGCCCAGAGCCGCACAGCTGCTGGCTGGGCCGCAAAGTGGACCAGCATTCGGTCTTCCGGGAACCCACGGCGCTTCTCGGCGTCTGATTGGTGAATCCCGAGCCTGCAAAATACATAGTAATATTTTGTGTGCAAAGGGCGACGCTGCACCTCTGAAAACACACCACTTTGCAGAAGCCGACCTGGCCACCTTTCGGGGTCGGGCCTGGTTCTTGTTACTCTGTCAGGCGAATGACGAAAACAGACGGATACGCGCACTTCAAAATTGACATAGTTGTTACCCCCCAGAATGACCGAATTGTCTCCTTAATAAAGCATGCCCGTAAAAAAACACGTTGGAACTTTTGTTTGTTTTTTTGGGTAGCCCCCCTATGCCAATTGGCCTGGACCGGCTTGTGATTGGACTGTTGGACAACTGCCGCTTAGTCAGGTGTTTATTTTGGGGCGTGCTTGTGGTAGGCAAAGAGAGGGAGGGGTGGAGGGTAATTACGAGCGATTTCTTTCGTCCGGAGAGCTCCCTTCGGGTTCTGGTGGAGCCCTGGCCTTTTTCTGTCATACGATCCCGGCTAGCCAAACAAGAGGGAAGAATTCGAATTTTGTTCGCTCTCCCGACGCCTTTCTCTGGCAGCTTCTCCCACCACTACTCTTCTCCACCACCACCTCCATTGGATCCTCTCCTCTCCTCCCCCCCGTATCGGAACGCGCAACGGTCTGTGGTCGCTGCCTTCTGTATTTTTTTTCTTCTTTTTTTCCTTGTCGACGACCGAATCCCTCTTTTCGCCAATCCATTTCGCTCATCGACGACAAAAAAAACAGCCCATCATGTTCCGTCTCCGGCCGACCACCCTGGTGCGCAGCACCCTGAAGCAGGCGGTCGCCCGCCCGCAGGTCTCCGTGGCCTGCCGCGCCGCTTCCACGCACGCCATCTCGAACCCGACTCTGTCCAACATCGAGAAGCGGTGGGAGGGCCTCCCGCTGCAGGAGCAGGCCGAGCTCTGGATGGCTCTGCGCGACCGCATGAAGGAGAACTGGAAGGACCTGACTGTCCAAGAAAAGAAGGCTGGTGAGTTGCTTCTCTTGTGGGATGTGGAAGGGAGGAGGCAGATCATGAGACAGTCTCGGGAGGGCAAGGGGAGCCATGGAGGGCCGTGTTTGGTTCGCATGCGTCGCGGCCGACTCGGTCGACCGGGATGGAATGTTCGGATCGAGCCGTTATATCGCGGTCTGCCCCGGGATTTCATCAATTGGCGAGCGGCATCGTGAACCAGACGCCCTCTCTTGATTCTGACGGCATGGATACGGTTGCAAGGCGTTCTCATCGTGTGTGGTCGCGCTTTGTGGGAAAGGCGGCATCATCCAAATGACGTGTGGAAATCGAATATTGTGAACTCTCGGCTGACGATTTTGTCTCTCTTCACGCGACACAGCCTACTACATTGCTTTCGGTCCCCACGGTCCCCGTGCCCTGCCGCCACCGGGCGAGGGCAAGAAGGTTGCCCTGTACACCGTCATCGGCGTCGGTGTCAGCCTGCTGATCTTCAGCTCGCTGAGAATGTTTGCTCGCGGCTCGCCGCCTACCATGACCCAGGAGTGGCAGGAGGCTGCCAACGAGAAGCTCAAGGTAAGAAGAACCCCCTTTAACCCCACCAATCACTTTTAATCTCGAGTAAGGTTGCTAAATTGCTTTTTTTCACGCATTACAGGAACAGGGTTCTGACCCATTTACCGGCATCGCGTCCGAGGGCTACAAGGGCAAGGGCCAGGTCCAGTCTCCACGGGCTGCCAACTAATTGCTTGCCGTGCTGCATTTCTTTTTGGTAGCGGCAGGACAATGGATAGGGAATCGTTTAGAGAAGGCTCGCCTGTCTGGTCGGAGACTTCAGAGGGTGGGTTTGGCAAGAGAGCAGAAGGATTTGCTGATGTGTCAGGAGTCCAACGAAGATGTAAATACTGTACTGCGACAATTGAATCTGGTGTTCTTTCTGTGATTCCCCATTTATTTATTTTTCTTCTGTTTCTTCACCGTACTGATCAAGAGCAAGACCAAAAACATCACAAAGCAAGTTCAGCCTGACTATGTACAGATCAGAGAAAAGCGCATCTAACGAATATATATATATATCATGAACCACACCCTTACTGACTCCTCCCAGTAAATCAATTATCACGCAGCGCTCTGTTGTGCTTGTGGGGGTTCTTCAAATGTCGAGCCACTTGCATCTCGGCTACCACGCCGGTTCATGTCTTGATCCTCTTCCCGCACACGCCGTTCCACCTCGAACCGCCCGTCTTTCCCCCAGTACCCTGCCTTCTCTGTCCCTTTCACGCATCCCTCTGTGATCAACACGTAGGGCATTGGAGCCTCAAACATGGGCTCAGCCAACACACGCTCCATCTCCATCTTTAGCCCTCGCGCGCCTGTTTCGTTCTTGGCAGCTCTTTCAGCTATGGCATACAGTGCACGCCTTGTAAAGTAGAGCCGGCTGGGATACGTCTCAAACAGTGAAGTATACTGCTCAACAAGACTGTTGCGTGGCTCTGTCAAGATCCGATACAACTCTTCCAGGGAGAGGGGCGAGAGTGCGCAGATGTTGTGGACACGGCCAATCAGCTCTGGAATGAACCCGAAAGCCTGGAGATCGGCCGGGTTCGCAAGATCAAGAGGTGTGAAGGTGATTGTGTCTGGGTCAGGAAATGCGGGTTGGTGTGGAAGATGGGCGTAGCTCTCCGGAGGCAGAACAGCCTTGCTGCCCGAGAGGGAACTCGTCTTGGTGTCTTGGAGCGCGGAGCCGAAACCCATGGATGGCTTTGCTACCCGTCGGACAACGTGCTTGTCCATCCCGACAAAGGCACCAGAAAATACGAAGAGAATATTGCTTGTGTCGATTGTATACTGTTCAACCTTGCCAGATGGGGGGGTGGCTTGCGGTGGTGCCGTGGAATTTGGTGTTCCATACGTGGTTGTGATTGGGTTGGCAGAGCGAGAAGATCGATTATCTTTAACGTTGACTGTGACCCGCGTTCCCTCAACAAGCTTCAACAGAGCCTGTTGCACGCCCTCGCCGCCCACGTCTCGGCCGTGCACCGTTTCTCTCCTGGCGATCTTGTCGAACTCGTCCAGGACCACAATGCCGTGCTCGGCTGCGGTAATATCATAGTTCGCCTCGATCAGAAGTCTCTCGATGCACGTCTCAACATCTTGGCCAATGTATCCCGCCTGTGTGAAGCTGTTGCAGTCGGCTATAGTGAACGGAACCCTCAATTTCTTACTCAGAGTCCTGTACGCAGAAGAGGAGAAGCACTGTCAGCAACGAGGCAGACCGCTTGCGGGTGGTCATTTCGGGTAACTCACTCGAGGATGTATGTCTTTCCCACACCCGTTGGGCCGATGAGCAGAAGATTGCTCTTGTCAATCTTGACGTTTTGTGGAGCGTTTGGGTCTTCTGCGATGTAAAAACCGTCGACAAGATCAGAGGCTGAGTCTCGGTATGTTCCCTCGTTCGGCTCTAGGTGCCCAGGGAGTTCGTCTGTGCCAACCAGTCTGGATATTAGCGGATTGTCCCAAGTTCAGTCGCAACCGAAGGTAATCTCCTGCGCCATCACTGACCATCGACGTTTTGGTTGTCACGGTTCCTCTCGTGGAGATCTCGGTCTCTTGCAAATCGCTGCCGCTGCAACTTTTCCCTCGTCAATCGCTCCGCGTCCTCCTGGTATGTCTTCCGGCGTAGTCGCTGGTAATGGTTGAAAATCGTGGCACAGATTGTCTTCTTGGCCCGGTCCTGGCCGATCACGTAGTCGTCGACTTTCTTCTTCAAATCGCGCGGGTAGAACTGGGGGACGCCGAACTTTGCTTTGTAGAACATGGGGCCGCGCCCCGAGTCCTCCGACGGATCATAGCTGCTAGAGAAACCCGAGTTGAGGTCGTGTGTTCTCCGTGGTGCCGTCAAAGCCGGCCGCGACACAGAAAACCGTCGGCGGCCCAAAAGAGGCTGCGAGAGGGGACCGGCCCCCGATGACTGCCTCTGAGCTGTGAGAAGGACCACAGAGCGCGGGCTGCTAACGACTGGCATCTTCTCGGAAAACAGTTGTCAATACGGCAGCATGCTCGGCTCGGCGTGTGAATAGCGCGTCGCTGCAAACGCTCAGGTCGACGCACAGAGCTGGAATATGTTGGGGGTTGGATATTGCCAAGTAATCAGGCGGGATAGGCTGGAGCCACAGCTGGCATCTGATATGGTCGGCGCCCAATCGCTGCGAAATCGGCGTGCTTGCGGCTTAAAGAGCAATCGCGCTCACAACAAGTCTATGTTGATGTGCGTGCTTGAATGTTGTATTGTGGAGTGCGATAATCCTGTGTGAGATGCAGAGCAGCAAGCGGTGGGTGGTCGAAGGCAGGAACTCTGTGTACCAGTCGTCGCTTCCGTTCTGTGGTTGCGCGTCCGATGCTGGCTCGCGGGGAGGTGACTGGGTAGGTGCGGGAACGTGCCCACCTGATCTAAGGGCGGACCGATATTGGAAGGTGCGCTAGAAGAGGGCGTCCACTGCTAACGGTCGAGAACAGTAGCCACTGCGGTTGAACCCTTGCCACAGCAGCGACCCCTGTATTAATGTCTAAGACACACAACAGACCACCCGACCATTAATACCCCATCACGCAAATGCTCGACGCAGCCGCCCACAAGACATGCATAGAAAACCCAGGCGCCGCCCAGGCGTGCTGGTGGGGTTGCTCAGGTGATTGGACATTGAGGCTTCCACTAAAATTCCTGCAGTTCTCCACGACGTCATAAGCCCTGCATTCCTGTCCCAACAAGCTCAGGGCAGGCAGGTGGGCAGGATTGCTCCTTCCCAGAAAGCCAGTAATACCGCCATCCGAGTCTGAGGAAGTGAAAAATAGAACCCCAAAATCAGGATACTATATATACGTGCGCAGTGCGCTACGGCCAAGCTATCCTGGCTGGGATTTCTACCGAATACATCTTCTGTGCTGTTTTTCTATCCTACCCCAGATACGCACACCCCTCGCAACCGTTGTCGTGAGCTAGCTCTTTATCGCCCCATAATAACCAGGAGCTTCTCGAACCGCCATACCCCGACGATTGTGGCTTGCCGCTCTGCGTCTCGACATCTCCTCCTTTCAATCCACATATCACCCCTCAAGGAGAGCCCGATCGTTATTCACACGTCACGAAGCAGTCATGGCCTCAACCGAAGTCGAGGAGATCCCACAAGATGGCACAGGTAGGTCATATGCCCCACTCTCAGAGTTATGATCAGGAACTGTTCGCTGACCGCAGGCCGCTCTGCACAATGCTAGGTGCCGTCTCAATCGACCCGTGGTTGTCTCCCTTTAAGGAGACCTTGAAAAGGCGCTTTACGAAGACTCAGGAGTGGATGAAGACAATTGATGCCACTGAGGGTAGCTTGGAGAAGTTCAGCCGCGTATGTTCTTTGTCCTCTTTCCCCCCAACCGTTCTTCGCCACTTGTGATCCTCAACAGCTAATGCAACCTTGATGATACGAATAGGGTGCTGAGAGATTCGGACTAAACGTCGACCAAAATAATAACATCGTCTATCGAGAATGGGCACCAAATGCCACCCAGGCGTTCCTTGTTGGGGATTTCAGTGAGTATGGGTGGCATACATACGTCAACACCAAGACAATGGCTGACAACGATACAAGATGAATGGAACCGTGAATCGCATAGAATGACCAAAAATGACTTCGGTGTCTTCGAGATCACTGTGCCTAGTGTCAACGGACAAGCTGCCATCCCCCACAACTCCAAGATCAAGGCAAGATCTACCTCTCCAGAGCCAGCTGCACAGTTTGTCGCCGCAAAAGCTAATCGTGCTCTTTCTTTAGATTTCGCTGGTCCTTCCAAGTGGCGAGCGTGTCGATCGCCTGCCAGCATGGATCAAGTACGTCACGCAAGACCTCTCGGTCTCTCCAGCGTATGACGCCCGTTTCTGGAACCCCCCGCAGTCGGAGAAGTACATCTTTAAGCATCCAAGACCCAAGCAGCCACTCAGTGCTCGGGTGTACGAGGCTCATGTCGGCATCTCGTCGCCCGAGCAGCGCGTGGCAACATACAAGGAGTTCACAAAGAACATGCTACCTCGTATCAAGGGTCTCGGCTACAATGTCATCCAGCTTATGGCCATCATGGAACATGCCTACTATGCCAGTTTCGGCTACCAGGTGAACAACTTCTTTGCTGCAAGCAGCCGATACGGGCCGCCGGAGGATCTGAAGGAGCTCATCGACACTGCCCATAGCATGGGCCTTGTCGTGCTTCTGGATGTTGTCCACAGCCACGCATCGAAGAATGTCCTGGACGGTCTCAACGAGTTCGATGGATCCGATCACCAATATTTCCACGAAGGACAAAAGGGCCGTCACGAACTCTGGGATAGTAGACTGTTTAATTACGGTCACCATGAAGTGCTCCGATTCCTGTTGAGCAATCTTCGGTTCTGGATGGATGAGTATCATTTTGACGGCTTCCGCTTCGATGGCGTCACCAGCATGCTTTATGTCCACCATGGCATTGGGACGTAAGTATTTCCTCTAAGCTCCTCTCTCGATGCCTTTGGCCTTTTTGTTCGAGTGTGCCTAACCATGCCTGTGAACAGAGGGTTTTCCGGCGGCTACCACGAGTACTTCGGTTCTGGGGTGGACGAAGAAGCCGTGGTATATTTGATGTTGGCGAACGAGATGCTTCACCAGCTATATTCTGAGTGCATTACCGTCGCTGAGGACGTGTCCGGAATGCCCGCTCTCTGTCTGCCGGTGTCCCTTGGCGGTATCGGCTTTGACTACCGGCTGGCCATGGCCATCCCTGACATGTGGATTAAGATCCTGAAGGAGAAGAAAGACGAGGACTGGGACGTGGCCGGCATCTGCTGGACACTGACCAACAGACGGCATGGAGAAAAAACCATCGCGTACTGCGAAAGCCACGACCAAGCGTACGTATTTTGCAGTTTCCCCTTGCCCTGGTGCATTGCCGCATTCATCTCCTTTTCGTTACGGTATTTTCTGACTGCAGACAGCTTGGTTGGCGACAAAACTCTCATGATGCATCTCTGCGATGCACAGATGTACACAAACATGTCCGTTCTTTCCGAATTGACTGGTGTCATCGATCGAGGCATGGCTCTACACAAGATGATCCGGCTGTTGACAAATGGCCTTGGCGGCGAGGGATACTTGAATTTTGAGGGCAACGAGTTTGGTCACCCGGAGTGGCTAGACTTCCCACGCGAAGGCAATGGAAATTCGTTCTGGTACGCAAGGCGACAGCTCAACCTCACTGAGGATAACCTGCTGCGCTACCAGTTTCTCAACAACTTCGATCGTGCCATGAACCTGCTTGAGGCAAAGTACGGCTGGCTGCACTCGCCGCAGGCGTATATTTCGCTGAAGCACGATGGAGACAAAACCATTGTGTTTGAGCGAGCCGGGCTGCTCTTCATTTTCAACTTCCACCCGTCGTCTTCATTTTCCGACTACCGTGTGGGCGTTGAGCAGGCCGGAACATACAGGATTGTGCTGAGCTCGGATGACAAAGATTTTGGTGGACACGGCCGCGTTGACCATGAAACGCGGTTTTTCACGACGCCGTAAGTATTAGGAGGAGAAGGAGCGCGCGGGCGGCCGGAATCGTAAAATATCGCTAACAAATTGCAGCATGAAATGGAATGAGCGCAACAACTGGACCCACGTCTATGTCCCGGCCCGAACGGCCATTGTAAGTTAACTACGCCCCCTTTGCCCTCTCCTACGCTTTGCCCTGCAACTGCATTTTGCTTTCTTCTCTTCACCCCCCCTCTCTGGTCAATTCGGATTTGATTGCTGACTACGCTTTCCATCCAGGTCCTCGCCTTGGAATCGACGCTCTAGCCGCTCACTGACGCACAGGGTCGGCCGTCTGCTCCCTAACAGGATTTTTGTTGCTGGGTGGTGTTTATTTATTGGACGGGACAAAACTAACGGATCTGGTACTGTAGCTAGCTAGCATAGGTGGTGGAACTCTCGGCTGTAGAAAAACAGGAACAATTTGAGCTTTTTTAGAGCTCAGCTCCGATTTAGGGGAACCACGTGACACTGCCCTTTTCCCTATGTCCCTCTATAGACAATTTCCGTAGGTAATCCGAGATCACGTGCAGATAATGGAGAGAAGGAAGGGTACCTTTGGTTTTGGTGGCAGACCCTGCACAGAGGATGTATCCTGGGCGACGGGAGTGGGGCATCGGCTATTCCATTGCACGGGAACCCTCGGGAGGAAGGAGCAAGAAAGTGGGCACTTTGAAGCCTGAGGCCGCATTTATTCGGCGCCAGGCAGAAAACCAAAACAACCGCACCTAAGTCCGCAGACTAAGAGCTCCCGTTTTGCTTCGCATTTTTTTTCCCGACCTCCTCCGCAACCACCTTTCCTTCCCATCTCCTCTCAATTCATCGTGAAGCGTTCTGCACCATCGACACGATGTTCAAGAGGTCAGTAACGCATCGAGATGGCCTTGACGGGCCGTGTGGCATCCAATTGAGGCAGCAATTGAGCTCTCTGCTAACAGTTCTGCATTTTGCAGCGCCAGTTTCGCTCGGGCGGCTCGCGTAGCCCGCTCGTCCCTGACGACGCCTCGCACCATCCGCCCTGCTGCACGCTTCGTGACCCCCTCGCTCCTCCACGGCGCCCGTCTGGCCAGCACTGCTGGTGTCGGCGATGGCCAGATTCACCAGGTACGATGGCTTCTCGTTTTTCCGCCGGTCCTCGCCTTGCTTCCGAACTTGTTTGCTAACAGTAAATCCCTCAGGTCATTGGTGCCGTCGTTGACGGTAAGGAATCCTTCTGCTCTGTTTCTATCCTCTCTCTCTATCCAGCAAACGAAAGCCGAGCGCCACCACCATGCGTGCATCGTGTTTCTGATGTTGCCGAAAACAAATGAGACAAGAGTGGGATGGCGGACGTGTTTGACCAGCTTTACTGACCACCTGTTTCCCCCCTACCAACAGTCAAGTTCAACACGGAGAAGCTTCCTTCTATCCTGAACGCCCTTGAGACCACCAACAATGGCCAGAAGCTCGTGCTTGAGGTCGCCGTATGTTCATCCCCTCCCTTCCGAAGCAGTTTCCAGACAATGTAGAACACCTGGCAACTAACGCGTCTCTTTAGCAACATCTGGGTGAGCACACTGTGCGGTGCATTTCCATGGACGGTAAGTTGCTCTACTCTCAAGCCTTGCCTTCTCCAATTCCCAATCCCTCTTCAGGGCCCGTCATTCTCAACAGCCGGTGCTGATCCTTTCCCCCCTTACTCCAGGTACTGAGGGTCTCGTCCGTGGTGCCAAGGCTACCGACACCGGTGCCCCCATTACCATTCCCGTTGGTGCTGGCACTCTCGGCCGTATCATGAACGTGACTGGTGACCCGATCGACGAGCGCGGTCCCATCAAGACCGACAAGTTCCGCCCGATTCACGCTGAGGCTCCGGAGTTCGTCGACCAGTCGACGACTGCTGAGATTCTGGTTACTGGTATCAAGGTTGTGGATCTGCTGGCTCCCTACGCCCGTGGTGGCAAGATTGGTCTGTTTGGCGGTGCTGGTGTCGGCAAGACTGTGTTCATCCAGGAGCTCATCAACAACATTGCCAAGGCCCACGGTGGTTACTCTGTGTTCACTGGTGTCGGCGAGCGGACCCGTGAGGGTAACGATCTGTACCACGAAATGCAGGAGACCTCTGTCATTCAGCTGGATGGCGAGTCTAAGGTGGCCCTGGTGTTCGGCCAGATGAACGAGCCCCCAGGAGCTCGCGCCCGTGTCGCCCTGACTGGTCTGACTGTTGCCGAGTACTTCCGTGACGAGGAGGGCCAGGATGGTGAGTTTCCTATTGGGCTTCGTCTGAAGCAAGCCCACTTTATTTCCTCACAATGCAGATGGCTAACCACTCTTCAGTGCTTCTCTTCATCGACAACATTTTCCGCTTCACTCAGGCTGGTTCGGAGGTGTCTGCTCTTCTGGGTCGTATTCCCTCTGCCGTCGGTTACCAGCCCACTCTGGCCGTCGACATGGGTGCTATGCAGGAGCGTATTACCACCACCAACAAGGGTTCCATTACTTCCGTGCAGGCTGTCTACGTGCCTGCTGACGATTTGACGGATCCTGCCCCCGCCACCACCTTCGCCCATCTGGACGCCACCACTGTGCTGTCTCGTGGTATTTCTGAGCTGGGTATCTACCCTGCTGTGGATCCCCTGGACTCCAAGTCTCGCATGCTGGACCCCCGTATTGTCGGTGACGACCACTACGATACCGCCACTCGCGTGCAGCAGATCCTCCAGGAGTACAAGTCACTTCAGGACATCATCGCCATTCTGGGTATGGACGAGTTGTCTGAGGCTGACAAGCTTACTGTCGAGCGTGCCCGCAAGATCCAGCGTTTCCTGAGCCAGCCGTTCACGGTCGCCCAGGTGTTCACTGGTATTGAGGGCAAGCTGGTCGACCTGAAGGACACCATTGCTTCGTTCAAGGCTATCCTGGGCGGTGAGGGTGACGAGCTTCCCGAGGGTGCCTTCTACATGGTCGGCGACTTTGCTTCGGCCAAGGAGAAGGGTGCCAAGATTCTTGCTGAGCTTGAGAAGAACTAAAAAAAGAAGTCTAAGCTGCTGTGAAAACAAAACAACAAATTTCTTCAAAACCACCAAAAAAATGGGAGGGACGAAAATCAGCTTATTCTTTTTTTGGGGATCTTTTTCAACTTTGGAAGGGTATAATCTACAAAGCAAAGGGTTTGAAAAGGGGCCACAAAAACGGGGTGATGTCGCCAATTTATAGCGTATCTCTGTTGTCTTGTAAAGCTTTTAGTGTTGTGCGCGCGCCTGTCAGAGACTTGTGTGTCGTATGTTGTGTCGTCGTGTGTCTGTGTATGTCACTGTGTATAAGAGGAGGAGGAGGGAAGATGAAAGTTCCAGGGGACGCTTTTGTAGCACAATCTAAGTTTCCTTTGCGAGCTGTGTACAAGAAAGTTCATATTTCCTCTTTTTTCTGCGTCAAACATGGAATTTTTTACAAGATTTCCGGATATTCTAGGATAATGGTTGTGCCTTTGTTCTGTGAAGCAATAATACAGACGCGATGAAAGAAAACAAGACTGGAGTCTACTCGGCAAAACGGCTGCGGCGGCACATGTGCCTGTTTATGACAACCTCACGCAGGGATAATATAGTTAACACGACCGTGGAATCGCAACCAAGAAATTCTCCGTGTAAACGGGAAAGGCCACCAATCGGACCCGAGACAAGACGCTGGGGGAAAAAAAAACCCAAATACAAGCTGTCTCACGGTCTCCCTCTGTGTTTGCTGCTTTGGGCTGATTGCTTGATGAGGCAGATAAAGGCAAATTCGAAATGCGCTCGTTGCTTTAGCCGACGAGAGAGACCAGGCAGTAGAGGTGAACAGAACATACCAGACAAACTGGACGTTCATCCGAAACTGCTCCCGTTGCCGCTGTTGTTGTTTTTTTTTTGGAGAAGAAAGCCGCAGCAATCTGTAATTCATATTGTTTTTCTGAAGAAGGAAATTGCATCTATAGCCCTTTCCTTGCATATACTTGTGTAGGCTGAGATCCCGTTGGGATATATATTCTTCTGGTCTTGGAGAGACAATTAAACAATGGCACACGTGGGCCAAGAGGCCAAGACATTCGTCCTACTGAAGCTTGGATACAGGCCTGGCTCTCTTGACGAGGAATATGGGAAAATTGACATGACGAACATTATTATTGTTTTCATCCTCTTTCGCGTTTTCTTCTTCTCTACTCTTTCAAAGGACAGACAATACATATATAGTTCCTATACGCCCCCCTCCCCTCTCGTACTACACCCCTTTTCTATATCTTCTATCAGTATGCTCCTTTCGAGGCGCACCTCTGGCCTCGTCCTGGCGGCTGTGGCAGCCTGGACGCCGCGGCTCGTCTCGGCCGCCCAGCTCACCCAGGTCGACTACCCCAACAACGCCTCCAGCAAGGTGCAGATGTACGCCTACGTGCCCGACAAGGTCATCGCCCCGTCGCCGCCGCTCGTGGTGGTCATCCACTCGTGCCAGTCGACGGCCCAGTCGTACTTCCAGAACAGCAAGATCCCCTGGCGACACGGGTCCGACAGCAAGGGCTACATCACCATCTGGCCCAGCAGCCCCCACGCGGGCACCTGCTGGGACGTCTCGAGCCAGGCCTCCCTCCGCCACGGCGGCGGCGGCGACTCGCAGGCCATTGCCAACATGATTGCCTTCGCGACGGACCACTACCAGGCCGACCCGGCCCGGGTCTTTGTCACCGGCGGCAGCTCCGGCGCGATGATGGCCAGCGTCCTGGCCGCCACCTACCCGGCGCTCATCCAGGCCGTCTCGCTGTACAGCGGCGTCGCCGCCGGCTGCTTTGTGTCGGCCGCAGGCGGCGTCGACCAGTGGAACAACTCGTGCAGCGGCGGCCGCGTGCGCGCGTCGGCCGAGACCTGGGGCCGCGTCGCGCGCGACATGTACCCGGGCGGCTACACCGGGCGGCGGCCCCGCATGCAGATCTGGCACGGCAGCGCGGACGGCACGCTGGCGCCGACCAACTACCAGGAGGAAATCAAGCAGTGGACCAATGTCCTCAACGTGTCCATGGACGCCCCGACGGAGACGCGCACGAACTTCCCGCAGGCCCACTACCAGACGGACGACTACGGCGCACACCACGAGGTGGAGGGCATCTATGCGACGGGCGTGGGGCACTCGGTGCCGGCGAACCTGACGGCGAGCGAAATGTGGTTTGGGCTGTACTGAGTGTGGGCGGCCGAGGGGAGAGTAGTATGGTGGTATCTGGAGAGGGAGCGTTTGCCTGTACCTGCTTTGTGCACGTGTGTGTGTGTGTTTGCTTGTGATGTGGACTGATGTTCGTGTCGTTCCTTCCGTTTTGGGAACAAAGCAATAGTCGTAATACACATGGTAGAAGAGGACCGTAGCATTCACGTTTTCTGGGGTTCGCCAAATGCTGTTGTTTCCAAAAAAGGCTCGCTCGCTGCTAAAAAAAAAAAGGTATCATAACACTCGATCTCTTGACGGAGACCTCCGGACTGGCAGCTGCGAGCAGATCGGCACCCGCAGCTCGACTTTCTCGCCGCTGCCATCGTCGTCGTTGATCAGGACGGTCATGGCAAAGAGCCCGTCGTCCTGGGCCGCACTTTGGCTGCTCGCCTTGGCTTGCGCGTCTGGTGTTGTGGTCGTGGTTGTTGTTGATGTTGTTGTGGTTGTTGTTGTTGTTGCTGCGGCTGTCGTGGGTGCCAGACGGCGGCTGTCGTGGATGTGCCAGACGGCCGGGGAGCCGGTCTCCGCCTGGCAGAACCACTCGCCGTCGATCTCGACGGGGTGGCCCTCGTCGTCGACGAGGACAAACTCCTTGTTGGCGGGGCGGTCGCGGTGCTGGTCGTAGCGGGAGTCGGGGGTCCAGCGGTCGTTGGCGAGCAGCAGGCGGGCCAGGTCGAGCTCGGTCTCGGCGGCGAGGCAGGCGAGGGGGACGCGCAGCAGCGGCCGCCAGGCGGGGCCGAGGGCGGCGTCGATGTCGCGGATCTCCTTGTCGGCGATGCCGGCCATCCACCAGACGCGCTGGCACAGCTTGGTGAAGGCGAGGTAGTGGGCGAGGATGACGAGGGCGCGGGGGCGGCGGGCGCGGGCGAGCTCGACAAAGGCCTTGGGCAAGAAGGTGAACCAGGTGATGATGCGCAGGTTGAGCACGCGGCCGAAGCCGGCAGCCATCTCGCGGTACAGCGACCCGAGGTACTTGAGGGTCTCGTAGTAGACGGCCGACTCGGCAGCGTCCGCGTCGTCCGCGGGGATGGCGCTGACCATGAAGAGCAGCGGGTTGGGCACGTGGCGGGCGGCGGCGTCGAGGTTGATGGGCGGGCGCGCAAAGAGCATGGCCATGCCCGAGGCAAACAGGGTCTGCGGGCGGATCAGCTCGACAATGATGCCGATGCCGCGCCACACAATCATCCAGTCGAGGATGTACAGCGGGTGGTGCCGCGCGCCCCCCGGCCCCTCCGCAGACGGCGCCTCCTCGCGGAAGGTCTGCGAGGACAGGGCGCACAGCAGCAGCGAGCAGGCCAGCAGCGCGGGGAACGTCTCGGGGCGGGCGGCCTGGATGGCGGCGCGGTAGCCGCTGTAGGCGCGGGCGCGGTACTTGTACATGCGGGCCTTGTCGACGGCGGCGAAGTCGTGCCGTGGGGAGGGGGCATGGCTGCCGCTGTGCAGCCGGTGCAGCTGGGCCATCTCGACGGCGGCCAGGCCCAGCAGACAGTCCATGAGGAAGCGGCTGGCAAAGGCGTGGTGGGGGATGGTGACCTGCAGGATCTCGTTGATCTTGGGGTCGCGGCCGGCGTCGGGCGCAAAGGCGTCGTAGCCCTTGGTGGTGAAGAACCAGAGGAGCTTCATGTCGGTCTCGTCGACCTGCGCGGGCATGTACAGCGGCTGGTGGCAGAGGGGGAAGAGGGTGGTGTTGAGGGCAAAGAGGTCGTCGTCGGCGGGGAAGCAGATCTGGCCGGACGACAGAGCGACGACCAAGGAGGGGTCCGAGGCCGAGGATGCAGACGAGGAAAAGGCAGCCGTGGCGGGGACGGCCCGGGCCCGCGTCCGGTGGTGGTTTGCTGTTGCTGTTGCTGTTGCTGTTGCTGTTGCTGCTGCTGCTGCTGCTGCTGGTTGCAGTTGTGCTGCTTCTTGTTGGAGGGGCGTCTGCGAGTCGATGCTCTGCCGGCGGCCACGGCGACGGACGAGCGCCGAGTAGGTGTGGGAGACGGGTGCGGAGGCAGCCGGGGGCGAGGCCGAGGAGGAGGACTGGGACGAAGAGGCGGACAACGTGGAGGAGGACGAGGACGACGACAGGGAGGCGGCGTCTGCGCGTGACGGCGGCGACTGCCACGAGACGTCCGGCAGGATGGCAGAGGCGATGTGGATGCCCGTGCTGGGTGCCGACCCCAGGGCCAGCTCGGCGACCCTCTGGCGTCGCACGGCGTCCCGCGCCGCAGCCGTCGACCGGCCCGCTGCCGTGTGCCGCAAGGATGCTGTCGCCATCGTCGTTGTCGTCGTCGCCACCGAGGGAGGCAGGCCTCCTCCCTGGCCATAGGCCCCCCCGGGGGCCACCCCTGGCGAGTGCGACGAGGACGAGTACGTGCAGGTCTCGTTGCGCAGGGTGCAGGCGCGACACCGCGGCCGGGCCTCGTCGCACTTGACCTTGCGCGTCTTGCAGCTGCGGCAGCCGCCGCGCGACTTCTTGTGCGGCCGCTTGGTGAAGTAGGGCTTGGCCGTCTGCGGCGTGTGGGTGGTGGAAGCGGATGCAGATGCCGTTGTGTGGCCCGCAGGAGCAGCAGCAGCACCGGCAGCAGCAGCACCGGCAGCAGCATCGTCAGTCTGCGCGCAATTCTCCGGCTGGCCAGCCTCGCTTGCACCCCCCCCACCACCAGACTGGGTGGCCTCCCCGCCCACAAGCATGTGCGCTGTGTGTTGTTGTTGTTGTTGCTGTTGTTCAATTGCACCGGCTCCCAAGTCTCAGGTCTCAGCTGTGGCACACGAACCGGCTCGTTTCGGCCGGTGCTAGTGCTGGGTGCTGTTGTACGCTGTCTGTCTTGTGTGTTTCTGGGTCACCTTGGACAGGCGTCCTCCTGCTGTGTTTCGATTCTGTGTCGCCACGGTCCAGCCTTGGGTTTTCACTCTCGTGCCAGTCGTGGACGTTCTTTTCTTTTTTTTGTTTGCTGTCTTTTTTTGCAGCTCTCAGTCCGAGTCGTGCTGTCCTCCAAAAGGGTGCTGCCGTCTGTGATGTTGTTGTCTTTGTCGTCGACTTTCAACTGGAATTTAATCCAAAAAGTCAAGCTTGGTATTTTTCTAAGCCACAACGTAGTTGCGCTTGCTTCTTTTCTGAATACGACCCCCCCCCCGTCGCTGATGACCTAACGTCTGCAGAATCTCACCGACAGCGCGGCCGTGCCGTCCAGCCAGCCCAGCCCAGCCCACTCGTATTACATAGTAAACGTTGTATTAGTTGGCCCGCGTCCTGGTCTCGTTAAGTGGTTGCCTGCGCCCTGTGACGAGTCCACCTGAGCCCAGCTTGCCCGCCCTGCAAGGCCACCCGCTTTGCTGCCATCCCCAACGTCCCCAACGTTCTTTCCCCTCCCCCCCCAACTCGGCCGCACGTTTGTTCGCAATGGGCGATGTTTAGCGAGTCCCAGCGTGTGCAAGGCCCGATGGCCCCTCCCCTCCTCCCCACTCCCCTGATGCCAGGGCTTCCTCGGATGCGCTTCTGCAGCGGGATTCCCTTCTGTTGGAGTATGGGGTTTTCTTTTTTGTCTTTTTCATTGTTCTTCAGCCAGATAGATCTGGGGTGTGCTTTGGACCTTTTGTGGGGCATTTGAAGCTCGTTCTTTGAACCCAAAAGCTTGCAGGAAAAAAAAACCACGGGTTTCAAGATGAGTTCAAACTTTGTGATAACTCACAACAACTTTGCGAAACCCATGCTCGGTGGTTGGTCCTGAACTCACCACCGAACAAGGGGGCTTCAAGAGGGCTCTGCCAGGTTGTAGGCAGGCTGTATGGTTGAGGGCTGACGGTACTCAGTCCAGCCCCCCTTTCCAGGCTCTTCGTATAGACAAGCTGGAGAGCCTTATATTTTCAAAATACCAAATTGCTAATTTATTATTATCAGAACCAAGAACAGCAGCACCGGTGTAAATGTTTCTTCACTCGCAATAGCCATTTCATACACTAACTGACAATAATAATACAACCCAAGACGCCAGAATTCCGACTTCCCGCATACCTCCTAGGCCAAAATCCATAAATCATCATGTCATTCATGTCCTCGTATACATGCGTGAAGTACACCGTGTAGCGTCCCTATGCATTGGATTTGTACATGCGCTGTGGCCGTGTAGATTGCGACGATTTGCGTACATTTCCCCCGATCGTCGTGTGAAGAAGGCGACCATTGGTCCTTGCGGAAGCTGGCCGAGCCGGCTTATTCTCCCGAGAAACGCGCTTCTGGGTGACGGGTGCGCGTATTGTCACTTGAGAGTCGTCACTGGCCCCATTGGAATCCTTGGAATCCTTGGAACCCTTGGAACCCTTGGAACCCTTGGAACCCTTGGAACCCTTGGAACCCTTGGAACCCTTGGAACCACTGGAGCCATTGGAACTGTCAGGTTTTTTGGCAGCATTGGCGGTTTCCACGGGTGGTGGTCTGTCACCAGTCCCAGGTGCCGCTGCTGCAGAATCGATAGCCTTCAAGACGTCGTCACAGGTTTGCACGCATCGGGCCGCGCTCGGCCGATCTTCGCCTGCCCAGGCCAGCATCTGGCCAACGCATTTCCAAAAAAGTGACACCACCGGATCCCGAGAGGATTTCTCGGCGCCTTTGATTGCCGTGTTGAAGGCCCAGGCGGAAAACATGTGGCTCTCTGCAAAGCCATACGGGGGAAACCGGTGGTCCTCGACCAGCAGCAACACACCCACGACCCCAAGCGCCCAAATGTCAACCGAGTTGTTGTAGCCGCCGGTCTCGTCCAAGCTCATGAATTCGGGGGCCATGAAGGCTCTGGTGCCGTTGCGGGTCATCATCCACGAATCGTCATTCTTGGCCAAGCCGAAGTCGCTAATGACCACGGACAGCGGGCTGAAGCTGCGCACGAGAATGTTGGCCGGTTTCAAATCGCGATGCGTGACACCCTCTCCATGCAGATACGCCAAGCCTTCGGCGATTTGCTTCATGATCTCGGCCATCTTCCGCAGCGTCAAGACGTGGCTCCTTTTCCCGTCTAGAACGTCTTGGAGGTTGCCCTCGGAGCAATACTCCATGATGAGGATCCTGTTGATGCTGGTGTCGGCATACCAATCTTCGAACCGAACAATTCTCTCCTTTTTGTTTGGCGAAACTTGCGGTTAGAAACGAACACAGACCACCGCGGTTTCTGAAAGCTGGGGCCAATAAACAGTGACAAATAACTCACATGGGCGAGATTTCTCATCGTCTTCATCTCCTTCTCTAGATCGCCCTTTCTGACTTCCTTGCCAGCAAATGGAGTGAAATCCGAGAGACGATGAACTTTGTACACCCTGCCAAACCCGCCCTGACCCAACACTCTGCTGAACCAGTACATCTGTGGCTGGTCCCCTCGTGGAATCACGGGAGATCCTGGTGTCTGTGGTGTCTGCAGGACACTAGTGTTGGCGTGTGTTGAGAGCTGCGAGTTGAGCACCAAGGCGTCGAGGAAGTTGCTTTGGCGCGAGGCGAGAAAGGCATCACGGTTTCTTCTGAAAGCGGCGAGTGAGGAACCTAGTCGTTTAGGCGTCCGGAATTGAAGCTTTATATAACGGATATGAACCTCAAACAGGACATCCGGCGGAATGATCATTCGGTATGGCTTGCCTGGTAGGGGATGTGTTTTCTGTCTCCCTCGGTCGCCCACAATGACAAAAGAACCAGTGCTCGAAATATCGTTCAGAACTATGAAGTCGCCATCAAATTCGAGGGTGAGATGCCGGTTGCTGACTGCTCGTTGGGCAATCACAATGTCACAGGCTTGGGGGTCGCAGCCAAACACGAAACAGGTGCGTGACTGCTTTGGCGGGTGGGAAAAAGCCAACACTAGCTGGGTCTCATCCACCGGGGCCTCATTGTTACCGTCCAGTGTACTTGGGAAGCTCCCGTCCTCAATTCTGGACCGATTTGTGTTGGCGAACGCAGTGAAATCTGGCAGATCTAGCACTTCCACTGTTCCAATAAGATCAGCGAAAGCGACCCTCTCCCCACGCACTTTATAGGGACTGAGAGCCATTGCGAGAGCCTGGATAAGTCCAGCCCGGTGCCTTGCTTGAAGCCAAATAGATGATGTGCTGAGACAATGATATCAGATGTGTTATGTGGAAAATGTAAGAGAAAATGGAAGGTGATTAGAGAGAAACAAAACGATGGTTTCTGGGCGGGGAACAAACATACATCGACATTAAAAAGAGAATGAGATGGAGGGAGCGAGAGGCGGACGCATCTGCCCTCTTCAATGCCCCAGGCCACGGCGGCAAGTAGGCGCCCTGATGCCTGATGAGCTGCAGGTGCTCGTCACGGCCAGTGCGTGCCGGAGCCAATGGATTTTGTCATGCATTTCCAACCCCTTTCTTGTTGTACCCTTAATAATGCAAGAACACAGTCTCGGTTTCATCTGAGAAAAGCATGAGAGCCTGTTGTTTCCAAGAAATAGCAAAAACAGAAGGAACGAAGGAGACCAAGGAGCGCCGCGCTGTTGCTGCTTTCAGTGGTCTAACATCACAGGCCAGGCGGCCCGACAAGACCCACTTAAATTTAAATAGAACGCCTCGCATCATAAACAATCCGCGATTCCGTCCTTGCGCAGCTCATATGTTTTTTTTTGAATCTTTTCACACAGCCATCAATCTGCTCCTATCGCTCTAACCATACGGCGCACACCTCCCTGAGCATGGATGAGATCGTGGCCCAAAGGGTAGCAGCCTTGCTGGCTGCCGGCGAGCGCGTTGAACCGCTATGGAGATTGCCACAGGCGCCGAGCCAGGCGCCTGCCCGGGCACTTGTCGACCTCGAGGCCGTGAACCAGAAGCTTCGGTTTGGCAGCCCCAATCAACTACGCGTCACTTCATACGCCTTTGACTAACGTGTATATGCCTGACACAGGGAAGCTGCACAGACCGAGACCGAGACGCGCAGCGAGCCTGCGCAACCCCGCGAGGAAAGAGAACGTACGCTCACACCGGGACCTATAGACGAGCTGGTGGCGCCGATGGTGGATGCGAAATACAACAGACTGGTTGAGCTCGGCGGTGTCATCGCGCGTCCATGGGTCCCTATCCGATCTCGCGATCTGACCGACGAGGAGCGAGGGGACGACAACGGCGAAATGCATCTCGAGGGCGTCTACAGCGATGAGCTTTCGTTCTGGAATCAACAGCTTTGGGTTTGGCAGCATTTTCTTCACAAACGACGCTCTGACGGGCTGCCCCCGATTCAAGAAATGGAAAGAGCGGACGTTCTCGTTGCTTTTGTGGAATACATGCGCCCACAGTTGGAACTCGAGAAGGCGCGCAAAGGAGAAATCCGCAACGTTTTTGATCCCACTGAGACGAGGCTCAGGAGATTTCTCGACGCTGCCTTGGTTACGTACGCAGCAGCCGCGAGGGACTTGGCACGTCTGCAACGCAGCGGCGCCGACAATGGCGACGTCGGAGACTGTACCCGGGATGTTCAGGAGATGTCGTACGAAGACGTGAAAGCAGAGGCCGAGAAGCTGCGGAGGGAATACCACATTCCAACCGACGAGGATTGGAAAATATGGATCAGGGACTTTGTCGTTGGGGACCCGGATGAAGAGAGCAAGGAAGACGAAACCCACAAGTCTCTGCCATCATCGCCGCCGCCGCCGCCGCCGCCGCCGCTTTCTTCTTCACGTCGCTCAAGCAAAAGGAGCCGCCAGGAAGTGGACGGGGACGGGGACGGGGTCGACGGCACAGCGCTACCACCGCCAAAGCGTGTGGCTACGTCAAAGCCACTCTCGACTCGTGACGATGCGACTCGTGAGCGGCGATCTACGCGGTCGTCGATCAAGAAAACAGCCCCAGAAGACCCGGTGGTTTCCGACGTGGCACAACGACAACCTCTGCAGAACCCCCCGCAGCCAGCGCCGCAGATCAAAAAGAAGCAGAAAGGGCCTGCAACGCGCGGGCGGCAGGCGAAGCGCGGGGCTACGACAGAGGCCAGCACAGAGCAAGCAGGCGCAGGCGCAGGCAACAGAGGCAGAGGACGAGCCGGAAGGCGGAAACAAGACGACACAGAAGCAGCACCGGCCCCGGCACCAATACCCAAAGCACAACCTCGCAGTCGTGGCCGGCCACGGCCAGGGAAGCCCAAGCAACCCAAGGCGGTGCGTGGTGGCAGACAAGCCAAGGATTCTTCATCCGCTGCACCTCTTAGGAGGAGTGCCAGGATTGCGGCAATGCAGCAGGAACGGCGGAAGAACCAAGCATAGACATGTATGATAAAACAGGAAACGAATGATGATAATGACCAGTTCCAACCTTAACGATGCTGTCTATGATGCGCCCGCCCCTGAACTGTCGACCGATGCCACGGCGGCTACGTCTCAGTTCAGTCTGCGCCTGCCAATGTGCATTGCCCTTGCATGAACCTATTTGCTTTCAAAGAACCCTGTGGGAGTCCGTTGGGAGCCGAGGATCACCACCAGTAACTTGCATCTTGCAAAAGCCACCAACCCCCCAAAGCTTGCTTCTGTGATTTGGAATATTGCCATGTCTATTTGCTGCTGCTGCGAACCCCAGCAGATCACCGCTAGGAGCTTGCCTTGCGTCAACTGTTGGAGCTCCGTTGTCTTTGTCTATTTAATTGGGTACATATGAGTGCGGAGAAAGTACATTATACGTGCCCCGATTTTGCAGGGAATAGCGTGGGACTGACCTTGCCAACAAGTACCTTGGCTTGCGCTTTAATGTACCCCCTCCCTTCCGTTACCCCTGTCCTGGCGCCTCTCTAGCGCGTTCCACTCAACGCGTCTCTCTGCGAGTATCTCGAAACGTCTTTTTTTTTTTGGAGTGTCGCCCCAACGAACATCTCCTTTGTCTACGAGTACTCGCGACACCTTTTTTTTTTTTACAACTACCTTCGGCCTGGGAAGGTCAAGGGAGGGAATCGTTTTTTTTCTGACCTTGCTTTTCCCCAAACCAACACAGAATGGCTTCACCGCCTCTCTTTTCGTTGCCCGACGAGCCGTTCTACACCGAGCTCTTCCAGGCGTTTCCGTGCCGCGCACAGCAAATCCGCACGCTCACAACACTCCTCCATGTGGGTTGCCCCCCCCCCCCCGCCCCGGGCCGCCGTCCCTGCTGATTGTTTTGTTCTAATTTGTTCTTTTGTCTCCAGCCTGCAGCAGCACCATGCGGAAACATCGTCGTCCACGGAACCGAAGCGACGGGCAAGAGCGTCGTCACGGCCGCCCTGCTTGACAAGCTGGCCGCAGAACACTCCACAGAACCAGACGAGCAGACCACAGACGAACCGACCACAGAGCAGACGACGCAGACTCCTCCCCTCAGCTACGCCATCGTCAACTCGGACGAATGCGTCACCAGCCGCCACCTGTTCGAGCGCACCGTCCAAAAGGTGGCCGACGCCCTGCGCTGGACGGGCCCGCCGAGCCGCCGCTGCGAGTCGCTGGCCCAGCTGACCGTCGAGCTGTCCAAGATGCTCAAGTACGTCGACGGCCGGCCCGACGGCTGGCGGTTTGTCCTGGTCTTGGACGCCATTGACCGCCAGCGGGACACCGCGGCCACGCTGCTGCCGGGCCTGGCCAGGCTCTCCGAGATTGTGAGTAGTGGTGGGGAAGGAGGGGGACTCTTGTCTTCCTGAAGGAAGTCTTTGTCGTGGATGGTTTTTTTTTTCTACGAACAGGTTTCCCCCTTTTCTTCTCTTCTTCTTTTTGGCCCTGCTAACGTCCGCCGCCGCCCAGATCCCTTGCCTCTCCACCGTCTTCCTCGTCACCTTCCCGGCGCCCAACTTCCTCCGCACCAGCTTCGCCCCCTGCGTCCATTTCCCCAACTACACCAAGGCCGAGTTCCTCGAGCTGCTCGCCCGCATCGCGCCGCCGCCGCCGCCCGTCCCGCTGCCCCACGCCACCGCCGAAGAGACGGCCGAGCTGTGGACCCGCTTCGGCGGCGCCGTCCACGACGCCCTCACCAAGACGGCCGGCCGCACCTGGCCCGTCTTCCACGAGGCCTGCACCGCCCTGTGGCCGCGCTTCACCGCACCCGTCGTCGCCGGCACCCACGGGCCGCGCGACTTTTCGAAGCTGCTCATTGCCGCGCGCGTCCACTTCCAGGACGAGGCCCTGCTGGATCCGGGGCTGGTCATAGCGGCGGCACCACCGGCGGCCGTGCCGGCAGCGGCCGTGCCGGCAGTGGCTTCGTCGTCCACACCCACAAAACCCACAACATCCTCCGCGCCCCCATCCTCCACGCTCTCCTCCTCGCGCGACCTCTCGGCTCTCCTGCCCACGACGGCCCGCCTGTTCCTTCTCTGCGCCTACCTCGCCTCCCACAACGCCGCCAAGCACGACCTCACGCTGTTTTCCACCTTTTACCACGGCCGGAAACGGCGGCGGGGAGGCGGTGGCGGCGGCGGTGGCGGCAGCCGCCGCGGTGGCGGTCCAGGCGGCCCAGGCGCGCGCAGCAAGCACCGCAAGATTGCGCGCAAGCTGCTGGGCGCGCACGCGTTTGCGCTGGAGCGCCTGCTGGCCATTTTCGCCGCCGTGCGCAGCGAGTGGACCACGGCGGCGCCGCTGGTGGGCCGCGCGGCCACGGCGGCCATTGTGGACGGCGACGCGGCGATGGCGATTGCGACGCTGGCGAGCCTGCGGCTGGTGCAGCGGGTGGGCGCGGCGGGGACGGACCCGATGGACCGGGCGGGCAAGTGGCGGGTGAATGTGGGCTGGGAGGTGGTGCGGAGTCTCGGCCGGAGCATGGGCATCGAGATGGAGGACTGGTTGATCGACTAGGGGAACTGGGTAGGAAGGAGTTGGATTGGGGGGGGGGGCTATTGGGTTGGATTAGAAACCATTATTTTGAGCGAACTTCACAACTACAACGGAGCATGACCAACGGGAAAAATCAAGCGCATAGTAGTTCTACCCCAAAGAGGGTTGGGGTTTCCCACGATCATATTATGACGACAGAATAGAAAGAGACGAAAAAAAAAACATAGAAGAAGCCATGAAAAGAAACGAGATGCTTTTGGTACATTGTGCCGTTGCCCACCCAACTCCGAGACGGAACAAAACCAAGGAAACCAAGACGAGAAATAGGACATGGACAGGGGTAAAAAAAAAAAAAGAGTAACAAAACAAAGGCCAGAAGATGTATCCCAAACAGAAAAAGATGCCATACCCAAAACAATGACATCTTCTCCTTCCTCCTTCCTCCCCTTCAAAACCTGTACTTGGTCTCCTTCTTCCTGTCTGTGCCTCCGCCCCGCCGGTCCTCTTCCCGCTTCTGCCGCTTCCGGCTCTCCTGCGCAATCATATCGCTCAGGTCGTCGTCGTACTGGGCCTTTTGCCACTGCGCGCCCACGCCCTCGGCCCGCCGCCGCTCCTCAAACTGCCGCTCCAGCTCCGCCTTGTTGATCCCGTCGTGGCTCAGCAGCGCATCCGGGTCCAGCGCCACGTCCACGTCGCCCGGCTTCTTCCGCTTGTGCGAAGAACTGCCGTCGTCCTGGCCCAGCACCGGCGCCCCCTTGGACAGATCGTACGTCCGATCGCTGCCAAAGAATCCCTGCGCCTGGGCCTGCCGCTCGGGGATGACCGTGTAGGCAGACCGCGACGGGCCGCCGCCCACGGCCGACTCCTCCGTCTCGTAGCCGCCGCGCCGCTGCTTCCGCAGGTCCATCTCGCCGCCGGCGCCGCCCACACCCACGCCCAGCGGGCCTGCTGGGTAGTCGGTCGGCACGGAGCTGGCGAATCCGCTCGGCGTGTCCAGGCCCGGCCGAAGATGATCGGCGCCGCCCTCGTCCTCGTCCTCGTCTTCTTCTTCCTCGTCGTCGTCGTCGTCGTCTTCCTCCTCTTCGGATTCCTCTTCCGGCGGCTGCAGCTCGCCCCAGATGGCCCGCTCAATCGGCTCGCCCACGGTGGCTGGCTGGGCCGCGCCGCCCGCCGCCTCGGCGCCGCCGTCGGCGCCGTTCGCACCAGCGCCGGGCTGCTGTATGCCAAACACGTCGCCGCCGTACAGGGGCCGGTTGTATTCGTCGACGGGCGGCTTGCCCCACTGGCCGGGTGCGAAGCCCCAGGAGGCACCGGGAGGCAGGGGCGCGTTGAGGCCGGGGATCTTGATGTTGGGGTAGGACGGGGGCGGGCCGATGCGCTGCTGCTGCAGCATCCACGGCGGCGGGAAGCCGGGGGGCATGTTGAGGGCCTCCTTGAGGGCGTCGGTGAGGTCGCCGGGCTTGAAGCTGCGGAACTCGGTCTCCCATTCCTTGCCCTCGTAGTAGACGTCGCCGAAGCGGGTGAGCGACGGCTTGGTCTGGAAGCGGAAGAAGGCGTCGTAGAGGCGCTGGTAGTCGATGTCGAGCTTGCCCATCTTGGGGGCCACGCGCTCGCGCTGTTTCTGCTTGAGCGTCTGCTCGGCCTGCTTCTCGAGCACGGCGTCGCGCATCTCGGTGATGCCGGTCTCGGCGATGAACGCGGGCAGCTGGAAGGGCGGCTTCTCGACGCCGCGCTTGCTCGACAGGTACTCGCGCTTCAGCGACCAGTGCCCCGGCACGGGCACAATGTTCTTCTGCGCCTTGATAATCACCAGCAGCCGCGGGTCCGACGACGACACGTCGTTCCACTCCACCACCTCGGGCGTCCGGACCAGCGCCTTCAGCTCCGCAATCGACAGCGTGTTCAGCTTCTTGCGCTTCTTCTTGGACAGCTTCGCCCGCCCCGCCGCCTCGGCCTCCTCGTCTGGGATCGCGTCGAAATCGTCATTCGTAAACACCTCGCCGCCGCCCCGGTTGTTGGTGCGGCCGCCGTTGCCGCCGTTGCCGAGATCGCGTCCGGCCTCGTCGCCGTCCACCAGCAGCAGCGCCCCTGGGCCGCCGCCAAACTTGTCAAACACATCCTTGAACTGCGCAAACGTCGGATCGTCGTAGTCGGCGAGGGCATCGACGGTCGTTGTCGTCGCTGCTTCGTCCGGCTCCGTCTTGACTGGCGCATCGTCGGCGGTGGCTGGCTCCGTCTTCTTCGTGGCCGTAGCAGCAGCAGCATCGGAAGCATCGCCGCCGTTTGTGGCGTCTGTTGTCTGCTCGGACGGTACTGGTGCGGTCTCGTCTCCGTTCTCGGCTTTGCCGTCCTCCTTGACGGGGTCGGCTCGTGCGGCGGCCTGCCGATTTCATTTCACGTTAGCATTTCCTCGAACCAATTCGAACTGTGTCTTCGCCATCACCATGCAGTCATCACCCACCTCGGCTTTGGCTTTCTTCTCCTCCTTCTTCTTCGCCCGCCGCATCTGGTTCTTCGTCATCTTGGGGGCCGCCATCGTGGTGATCCCTTCCCCTTCGCCGCCGTTGAGGACGAGCTGGCAGAAAGCTGTTTTTTTTGATGAGCGATGTTTCACGGACAACAGAAATAAAATAAAAATCAGCAGCAACAGCTATTCCGGAGTGATGATTACTTCAGATGATAACAGAGCAGACGCGGACGAGCTGCCGGCCGTGTGTGTTTGTGTGCGAGAATGCGTGAAGGCGGGAATCTGCTGTCCAGGGTCCCGTTGGTTCGTCTGCGCGCGCCGCAACACGAAATTTTGGGGTGAGATAACCCCGATCTTGATAGAGCTGCAACTGTGGCGCAGGCGTTGTGGCGCTCTCACGTTATTGGCCCTGAGTCTGCAGTACTTTGTATACACGGTATTCAGTTTCAGTCCCCAGCAAACCAGATACGTGGTGTGGCGGCCGTCGTAAGCACCGGGTAATACTGGTGTGGTTCATACGAATTCGACACCAACGCCCCCCAGCTCGTGTTTGATGCCAACTGCAGTTGTGTTGGTGCTGGACAAGATCTTGGTACATTCTGGCCTGATTGCGACAGCAGGGTCTTGCACGTTTTCTCGTCTCACATAGATGCAGCAATGATCTTGTAGTGGGCGTTTTTACTTATTTTTTGTTTCGACCCTGTTCATTCGTTTCTTGTCATCCCTTTTTTTCTTTTCTTTAACGAAGATCCATTAATTTTGTTCACGACTCAACCAAACCCCCCCTCCATCGCAGACGTCTCCTTTTTCGCGGTCTCTTTTCTTTCTTCCCGCCGGCGCTCCTCCTCCTCCTCCTCTTCTCGTCCTCCTCCTGGCCGGCATCTCATGCCTCATGCGACCCCCGGCACCAGCAACACCATCCTCCGACGAGAAAGGTCGCCCGCTCACCACGCGCCCGGTGCTGGCAAGCCGCTGCCGCCGCCAATGAATGGCACCATGGGTTCTCACGACGGAGGCCTAGAGAAGTTCCCCGAGCTCGACCTGCGCGGCGACCCCGTCCTCGACCGGTCACCCAGCCCAAAGAAGACCGACGGCAGTGCAAATGGCCTGGGACCCCATCCACCACCGCCGCCCGGCCAGTGGCTGCCGCGCAAGGACCGCACCACGAGCGTCCGCTGGGAGAGCGCCGCCGGCGCCAACGCGCGTGCGTACGACCACCGCCGGCAGAAGAGTCTGGGCGAGGCCCTGCGCACCATCCGTACGCGGTCGGCCAGCACCACCCAGAATGTGCACGAAATCGCCGACGCGCTCAAGGCGCCAATATCACCCACGCTGATTGTACGATGATCTTGGAAGGGGGGGAACCTGTACTCCCCCGTCTGCTTTTCGCATTCGCTCGCCCATCTTGCTCTTTTCTCTTTGATCGCTTTGATACTGACGCC
The DNA here is from genome assembly GCA_002778195.1 of Raffaelea ambrosiae. Lineage (NCBI taxonomy): Eukaryota > Fungi > Ascomycota > Sordariomycetes > Ophiostomatales > Ophiostomataceae > Raffaelea > Raffaelea ambrosiae. Next base: position 565,190 of record PCDI01000016.1, read on the forward strand.
CTCTTTTCCAGATGCTCTGCGTAATGTGGTACTCGTCGTCCGCCTTGACCAACACATCCTCCAAATCCATCCTCAACGCCTTCGAGAAGCCGGCCACCCTGACCCTCGTACAATTCTTCTTTGTCTCCTTCTACTGCATCTTCCTGGCCTGGCTGGCCTCGATGTACCCCTCGCTCCGCCGCTCCATTCCGGCGTTGAAGTACGGCATCCGCTATCCGTCCGCCGAGGTCATCCGGACGACCCTTCCCCTGGCCGCCTTCCAGATCGGCGGCCATCTCCTCAGCTCGAACGCCACGTCCAAGATCCCCGTGTCGCTCGTGCACACGATCAAGGGCCTGTCCCCCTTGTTCACCGTCGTCGCATACCGCGTCTGCTTCGACATCCGCTACCCGACGACCACCTACCTCTCCCTCATCCCGCTGACGCTCGGCGTCATGCTGGCCTGCTCCGGCAGCCACTCGTTCAGCGGCGGCCAGTTCCTCGGCATTCTCTATGCCCTTCTGGCCACCATCATCTTTGTGACGCAGAACATTTTTTCGAAGCGCCTGTTCAACGAGGCGTCCCGTGCCGAGGCTGAGGGACAGGGCGCCCAGGCGCGCAAGCTGGACAAGCTCAACCTGCTGTGCTACTCGTCCGGCCTTGCCTTCATCATCACGGGACCCATCTGGTTCTGGAGCGAGGGCGCCGGCATTCTGGGCGATTTCCTGTGGGACGGCTCGGTCGACCTGAGCGAGGGGCCGGGCACCTTTGACCACGGCCGCCTGTTTATCGAGTTTGTCTTCAACGGCACCTTCCACTTTGCGCAGAACATATTGGCCTTTGTGCTGCTCTCCATGGTGTCGCCCGTGACGTATTCGGTGGCCAGTCTGATCAAGCGCGTCTTTGTCATTGCCATTGCCATCATCTGGTTCCGCAGCCCCACCACCAAGATCCAGGCGGTCGGCATCCTGCTCACATTTATGGGCCTCTACTTCTACGACCGCACCAACGAGAACAAGGCCGACCGCCGCGCCCGCACCATGACCGACGTCAAGGGCGAGTCGCCCCTGCTTCCGCTCAACACGTCGTCAGCGGCCGTGGGCGTGGCCGCGTCGTCCGTTGCCGGCGTGCTCAACGGCAATGCCAATGCCAATGGCGGCGCTCTCTTTGAGAGTCCTGCCTCGACGTCGCCGCACCCGTACACGACCGGCTACGGCCTTCCCAACGTGGAAGACGCAAAGAAGTCGGACGACGCTGGACGAGGCGGCGGCCGTGCCCGCGGCAACAGCACCGCCGTGACATGGATGCCACCCGGCACGCGTCAGCAAGATACGTGGCGGACTGGCGATGTCCAGATCCCCGCGAGCTGAGCTTCCTTTCGGTTTCCTCAGGGGGGGGGGGGGGGAGATTGTCATCTGCATTGATTTTGCTGCCCTTGTCCTTCATCGTGTCGTCTTTTTTTTCGGTCTTTTTTCTTTTGTGCATTCTCATCCGATTGTTTTGCTTCCCTTTTTTTCTACCTCAACATATCTTTTTTTCCACCGCCCCCTTCTAGTTCTTTCTCACACACAAGAGGATTGAGCTGCCATGGCCGTCTTAAATGGACGCATGACTGTTTAATGAACATTTTAGCAGCATTCTTTGTGACCGCAGAGGCTATTCAGACCTTTGCCAGACTTTGGGACACCACCGACTGTCCAGTTGAGGAAAGGGAGATGAATGCCTTGTTTTTTTGAAGATCCACGAAGACGGCATTGCGTGCTTCTGGCTCGGCCGTAAGAAGCCCTTTTTTCCATTATTTTTCCCCCATTCTCTTTTTTTGCTTTCTTTTTTTTTCATTGCCTTTTCGTTGCCTCTTTAACTTTGGCGATTGCCCATCATGTTGTATGTCTCTGTGTATTTATAGAGGAGTTTGGGGGGAGGGAACCCTTTTCTACTAGATGGGATACAAGACACGAAGCGGGAAAACAGGGGCTTATAGAGATGCAGTTGGGCAAATAGGAGTTACCCAGAAACAGACAGTGGCCACTGTAGCCTTGCATTAGTCCTTGTTGTGTATGTGTGCGTGTGCGTGTGCGTGTGCGTGTGCGCCTGTGTGTATGTGTGTGTGCACCTGTGGATGGGTGCTGTACGAGTACATGTGACAGCCATAAGCCAAGAGAAAAGAGGCGTCCAAGTCTCGGGAGGTACCGAAGAGGCTTACTCCAGGATTTTTTGGGTTCTCTTTGCTGTCTGGGTTGCTTTAATGAAAAATACTCCGTTTCTAGTATCCAGGTACGGTCACGTGCATACACTATATTCAGGCACCGTGCGACTAAGTACATAGCACAACCTTTGGGCCGGGCGCCGGACAAATATAGCAAAGGAGAAAGTATCCCTTCTTCGAGTTCCGGTTCATTCTGTCTCGCCCGGTCTTTCAATATCTTGCAAGGCGGTTTCTGCAGTCACTACAACGCTGCAACCCCGGAGCATGGTCCCGTCCTGTCGGTGCGCCTTGCATCAGTTGTGCCCCCCACCACCTTTGTGCGCGATAAGGACACCCCTCTGTAGATAATCAGTCACAGTCCGATGACAGCCGTCCAACATGCTCAGTTACTTTGTATTCTCCGACACAATCTTTTTACATGTTTGATACCCAAATGTTTTTTTTTTTCAACTAAAGACAAGAAACGCAAAAAAACTAGAACCAATTTTGCTTCACGTTTTTCTTTTTCTTTTTCTATTTCTTTTACGCATTTATGCCTTGTACGGCTTGGGGCCGACCATCAGCTCGGGCTTGACCAGAGTGTCAAACTCGGCCTCGGTCAGAGCATTGAGCTCCAGAGCACTCTGCTTCAGGGTCAGGCCCTTCTTGTGGGCGTTCTTGGCCACCTTGCTGGCCATGTCGTAGCCGATCTTGGGGTTGAGGCAAGTGACGAGCATGAGACTAGATAGTTAGTATGAAGACAAGACAAGTAAGTGAATAAAGGGGGGGGCACTGGGGACGTACGACTCCTTCATGATGCTGGCAATCTTCTCCTCGTTGGCCTGCAGACCAACGACCAGGTTCTTCTCAAAGGACCGGCAGCCGTCGGCAATCAGACGCGTGCTGTGCAGGACGTTGCGGATGATCAGCGGTTTGTAGACGTTGAGCTCGAACTGGCCGTTCATGCCGCCGATGGTGGTGGCGACATGGTTGCCCATGACCTGGGCGCAGACCATGGTGAGGGCCTCGCACTGGGTGGGGTTGACCTTGCCGGGCATGATGCTGCTGCCGGGCTCGTTCTCGGGCAGGATCAGCTCGCCGAGGCCGCAGCGGGGGCCGCTGCCGAGGTAGCGGATGTCCTGGGCGATCTTGTTGAGCGAGGTGGCGAGGGTGTTGAGGGCGCCGGAAGCGTGGACTAGGGCGTCGTGGGTGGCGAGGGCCTCGAACTTGTTGGGGGCGGTCTCGAAGTGGGTGCCGGTCATCTTGGAGACCTCGGCGGCGATGGCCTCGGCGAAGCCGGTGTAGGTGTTGATGCCGGTGCCGACGGCGGTGCCGCCTTGGGCGAGCTGGCGCAGGGCGGGCAGGGCGTCCTGGACGCGCTGGATGCCGTAGTCGAGCTGGGCGACGTAGCCGGAGAACTCCTGGGCCAGGGTGAGCGGGGTGGCGTCCTGCAGATGGGTGCGGCCGATCTTGATGATCTTGCGCTCCTCGAACAGGTCGACCTTGGCCTGGAGGGCGTCGCGCAGGCTCTGCAGGGCCGGGATCAGCTCGCCCTCGAGCTCGAGCACGGCGGCAATGTGCATGACGGTCGGGAAGGTGTCGTTGGACGAGGCGCTGCGGTTGACGTGGTCGTTGGGGTGGACGGGCTTCTTGCTGCCCTTGACGCCGCCCAGGATCTCAATGGCGCGGTTGGAGATGACCTCGTTGGCGTTCATGTTGGACTGCGTGCCCGAGCCGGTCTGCCAGACGACCAGCGGGAAGTGGTCGATCAGCTTGAGGTCGGCCACCTCGGCGGCGGCCTGCTGGATGGCCTTGGCAATCTTGGGGTCTGGGGGACGGGATGCACGTCAGTCCAAAGTCGACCAGAATGGAAGAAGAGAAGAGGGCGAGGCAACAAGAAGGAGGGCAGGCAGAGGAAGGCATGAGTGGGCGGCAATGGTACACCCGCAAGGTGGAACGTCCACGCATGCTGTATCCCGGGCCCCCTCGACAGATGCAGCCGAGCTGCCCAGGGCCCCTTGGCCCCATGGCCCCAATTGCCCGATTGACCCAGCGGGCCTGCCTCGCCCGTCTCTGCATTGCCACCCCTTTCCACGTTCGGTCCAACTCACCCAGTCCATAGCTCTCGTTCACCTTGGCGGCGGCGCCCTTGAGAATGCCAAACGCCTTGACAATGCCGGGCGGCATGCGGTCCTGCGGCTGGTTGATGCGGAAGTTCTCGAGCGACCGCTCGGTCTGGGCGCCCCAGTACTTGTCGGCGGGCACCTGGATCTCGCCAAAGGCGTCGCTCTCGGTCCGTGTGGCTCCTTCGGACATGGCTGCGGTGGTGGCGTGGAATGCGCGGTGTTGTGTCCGGAGCGGGAAGGCCACGCCTGCCACTGGGGCACGAGCAGATTGCTGGCCTGCGATTTTGTAGGCGCTGCCCGTCAGAGCAGCACATGCCCTCGGCCCATTGTGTAGTAAGCCTCGGGTGACCCTGGGGGCCGCAGCACGCACTGATTGGAGCATGTCTCTGACTCGTGTGGTTTATTTTTTTTTTTGGTGAGGGGAAGCTCCGAGGAGAAGAGATCTGGGTGTAAACTTAAGCCGTACGGTGTAAGAGCGAAAGCGGGATTTTGGCTGATCTCTTTTTTTTTTATCGGCGGGGTTCCTGCTGGACGCTGGACGAGAGGGAGACACAGTCGAGTCACCCAACGGAGAGGCGGCAAGGCGAGGAGCTACGGAGCGGTCGTGCGTGTGTGTGTGTATTCACTCTCGTGTGTCTGCGGCCTGGTTGGGATTCCAATCTGGCGATGCTGCTGGCCGAGAGGGTCAAACCGAGGGTAAAACCCCTCGGTATTTATCTGCTCAGTGTCTACACTGTGAACCCGATCGCGCCCGTATGGTGGACCACTTAGTCAGCTGGGAGGCTGCAAGGACAGACACAAGGCCGTGGCTACCCAGCAGGCTTCGAACGGCCGACAGAGCTGTTTGCTCCTTTGTTCCTACACCAAAAATAAAAACAAAAAACAGAAAGCAATATAAAGCCAGCAATGCCGCAAACAGACCAGAAAGCGGCATAATGCGATAACAATCTTTTTTTTTTCCCCACGGACGACCACGCAACGCGCACGAGCAACGCATCGTTGCTGTTTTTTTTTGGAGGGGGGTTTATTTTTTTGGCTGTTCTCCTTTTATCCGTTCTTCGCCGATGTGTACCGATTTGCGGCTGTGAGCGCCAAAAATTCCCCAGCCTAGCACTCCACCCACCTCCACCACCGCCAACCCATCTCCACGATGACGTCTCGTTTGCGCCGCAACGTCTCCATGCGGACTGCCAAGACCAGGGCGACTGCCGCAACGTCCACCGCGTCCAGCAACAACCAGACGACGGGTCGCCGCACGTCCGGACGGGCGCATCGTGTGCTGCAGGGCAGCTACCTGGAAGAGACGACCGACGAAGAAAGCGACGACTCAGACGAGGAGCAAGACGCACAAGACGCACAAGACGCACAACAAGAAAACGACGACGACGACGATGGCGCTTCTGACGAGTCCGAGGAGCAGTACTCGCCTCTGAGACACACGCCCAAACGGCCACGGGCCGCCAACAACGGCAGCCTGCTGGCGGGCCGGAAGCGGACGCACCACCAGGCGGCCGCCATCGAGACCTCCGACGACGACGAAGCCGACGAAGCCGACGAAGCCTACCTGTCGCCCGCGTCGGAGGTTTCGCCACGCAAGCGCCGGAACGTGGTGGCCGCGCCGACGCCGCCCAGAAGACGAACCCCCCCCAAGCGGACGACGCCGCCGAAGAAGAAGTCGACGACGACGACGACGACGACGACGACGGCGGCTTCCAGGAAGACTTCCTCGCACAAGTCCTCGCCTTCGAAGAAGCCCTCCTCCTCCTCCTCTCTCCAAAAAGAGCCGTCTCTCCGCCCACAGCCGTTCCATGGGTCCCCGGACTGCGCACGCATCCCGCCGTGGAGCGCCCTCCCCCATCTCGTCCTGTGCCGCATCTTTTCCTTTGCGGCCGTCCCGCGCGACGCCGCCACGGCTCGGTGGCTTGCGGGGGTCAGCCGGACCTGCCGACCCTTTTGCGAGCCGGCCCTGTCGGCTCTCTACGCCTCGCCGCCGCTGCTGTCGATGAACATGGCCCACTCGCTCCTCCACCAGCTCCGGCAGGACCCGTCCACGACCATGCTGAACTACCGCACCAAGGTCAAGGCGCTGGAGATCGAGGTGGGCTCCCTCGCCAGCCGCGTCTACAAGGGGCAGCACCTGGACATCGAGGCCCTGGTGCGCCTCTGCCCGCGCCTCGCCCACCTGGAGCTGGTCCACTACAAGGACCTGCCGCCGTACCGGCAGCTGAACGAGAGCGTGCGGTGGGCCTACTCGCTCGGCCTGTTCGAGGCCATGGGCGTGCCGATGTCCACTCAGCCAGACGACGAAGCAGAGACAATGGACGAGGCAGAGGAGGTGCTGCAGACGCTGCAGGTGCTGCAGGCCCAGCAAGCACAGCAGGAGCAGCAGACGCAGCAAGAGCAGCAAGAGCAGCAAGAGAAGCAAGGCGCACCAGACGATCGAGGTCAGCCAGCCGATGGCCCGCAGCAGCAGACGGTGGAGGAGCAGCAGGGACAACTGGTTCAGGCTCGAGGCGCAGCAGCAAACCGTGCCAAGCGTGAGCCCGTCCGGGCTCGTCTGCAGAGCTGGACCTGGAACCAGCGATTCGTCGACTGGGACCTGTTCACGCCCAGGCGCGTCCAGGAGATCCACAACTCGTGGGCGTTTGGGGACCTGAAGAAGCTGACGCTGGTCAACTTCCAGCGCCCGTCGCTGCAAGCGCGCAATCCCGACAGCCCCGGCATCATCGAGGAGGAACAGGAGCAGGCCCTGGCGATTGCGCGCGTGCTGGGTGCGCTGCCCAGCCTGAAGCACCTGGCGATCGAGTCGTCGACGTCGGCGAACGAGTACCTGGTGCCGCAGCTGCCCAGGACGCTGGAGCACCTGGAGCTGATCAACTGCTGGGACGTGGGGCCGGCGCTGTTGGCCGAGTACCTGGTGACGCACGGGCGGGCCCTGCGCCACCTGACGCTGCACCACAACCAGTCGCTCAGCCTGAGCTTCTTGCCGGTGCTGGGCACGGCCTGCCCGCACCTGCAGAGCCTGCGCATGAACCTGTTGTACTACAGCCAGCACGAGTCGTACAACGACTCGGGCCCGCTCTACGCCTCGCTGCTGCTGCCGCACGAGGTGCCGACGTGGCCGGCCAGCCTGGAGACCCTGGAGCTCGAGCACCTGCGCAAGTGCGAGCCGGCCGCCGCCGAGGCCCTGTTCCAGTCGCTCGTCGACAGCGCGCCGCGGCTGCCCAAGCTGCGCACGCTGGTCATCAAGGCCCAGCTGGACATGCCCTGGCGCCAGCGCAGCGTGATCCGCGACCGCTGGGAGGGCCGGATGCGGGCTGTGTTTGCGCGGCGCGTCACCGACCCGCTGCCGGTGCACTCCATCGACCAGTACTACGCACAAACTCGGGGAAACAAGAACGGCGCAACAGCAGGTCCTGGGAACAAGAAAAAGACCACCAACAACGTGCCTACGCGGCGGAGCACCCGTTTGGCGCAGGAAGAGGAGGCGAATACCATGTTGACGCCATCGCCGTTTTCGAATGGCAGCCGCGGCCGGACGCAGCAGAGGAAGAGGATCTCGTACCGCGAACCCGACACGGATGAAGACCTGGACTTGAGCGAGCAGGACGACGACGACAACGACAAGCGCACGGAAAAAGGCGCCGATACGGAGGAGGAGAAGGAGGACGACGAAAGGCGTCCGTTGTCTTCTGGGGGCGAGGTGGTTTCGCAGGGCATGTGCGACCTGGTGGACATCCGCATCGACAACCAGAAGCCGGTGGAGTTCCAGTACAGCATGGGTGATTTTCTGGACGACGAAGACTCGGATGACGACGATGACGAGTGGACGGGCGACGTCACCGAGGATGTCGAGTATGCCTGGTAAAAGGGGGTGGTGGGCATATGGTGTTCTGTCTGGACCTGGACCTGTACTTGTATCTGTATCTTGTTTTGTTTGTTTATGCTATTTTCCGGATTTTGCTATTTTTTTTTTTTTGGCGCTCGGAAGAAACGGAACAGGCAAGGTCCGGGACATTGGGAGGCACGGTTTAATCGAAATGCCCGGCAAGCCTAATGGAGGCAAGGCAATGATACCACTAGAGATAGATACCAAGGGACGGGCAAAAGATACCACTTAATGCACAGTACGGATGGGCGGGGGTTTACAATGGTAGGGCGCGACAAAGGCACAAATAGCCATGCGAGTGGACCTGTTCTGTAGGCCGTGTTGCCAAAGGCTATGACGAGAAAGGCCGAATGCTGAGTATCAGGACAACAATAGCCAGACATTGATTCAATCAATACACAAGAAATGTCTATACGTCTTTGGTGCAAAGGTAACAATCCCATGACAAAAAAGGACACCTAGTCAGTGTCTGCGGCGGACTGCCCCTAAGGCCCAGGAGCACCAGAAGTGGACAGCGGCTGGGGCTGTCGTGGAAGAGGTCGACTAGGCGCGTCTAGGACGACGGGACTGGAGCGACACGGCCGCCCAGCCGGTGGTGACAAAGAGGTCGAGGCGCGGGGGCGTAGCCGACGGTCCAGCCAAAGACGCTCGAGAACGGAGGCGCACTGGAGGAGGGCGGCCAGTAGGGGGACGAGCCGGAGGCGAGATCGTTCG
>PCDI01000016.1:574182-667695 GCA_002778195.1 Raffaelea ambrosiae
GGGGAGGCAGACGCTGGGTGGGGGCGAGGCCCTGGAAGACGAGGTAGGAGGTGACGGTCAAGGTTGGCGAGCTCGTCGGAGACGCCGAGGCCCGCTGTCAGCCGTGGAAGATGCTGTAGGGCTCCTCAGCAGGCGGCGGTGTTTCCGGGCTGGCTAGACTTGTTCTGTTCTGCTTCCTTGTTGCTCATGGCGAAAGGAGAATGAGCAAAAAAAAAATAAGTCTTGGATGAACAAGAAACACAGGCGACGCTTGGACGAGTGTACGAAAGTGGAATCTATGAGATTGGCCCACATCAAACAATAAAACCAAAGCAGAACGACTTTGCTGAATGAATAGCAGAAGCTGGGATGACGGGTGGGTAGCTGTATATTACGGTCACCCGTCAAGATGGGAAGGAAGTGCTTCGGATTGGAGCCTGCAGGCTTGCCCGCTGGTGATGGGGTGTTCGGAGCTGAGGCCGCCCTGGTCAAAGGATTGCCACTGGAGTTGAGCCAACGTGAGACGGCCCTCGACTTACACGGAGAGGCCGTCAACTCCAATGCAGAAGGCATGGCAGTTCGAAACAACAACACAACGTGTAGCCCGCCCACCGTGGCCTTCTTTTTTTATTTTCATTTCTTACACCATTACCACTGTTCTCAAATCACTGGACAAAGGGGGGGGGGGGGAGTGATATTTTGAAATCATCTTCAAGGACAGTCTACCCCAATTTACCGCCCCCGTGCGTGCAGCCGGTCACGGCATACATCATGGTCCCGTCATCGCCCAAGCCCTCGAGCCAGCCAGCGGTCCACGCGCTGTCGCCGATGCGCGATACCCGCCCCGGCCGGCGCGAACGGCCACGGATGCATACGACGAGAGCAGGCGGTGCACAAAGGCCATGGTCGACGACAGGTAGGCCTGGACGGTTTGGCCCGGCGTCGGAATGCACGAGCGCATCCACCGAATGCTGATGGCGTCGGCGTCGATGGGGCCGGCCAGGTGTCTGGGTCGGAGAAGCCGCGGCCAAGATCCGCACTGGCCGGGCTCGACACGACCGTGGCGCTGTCTGTGCTGGTAAGCGAACAAGGCGGCTGCTCCAAGCCAGCACAGATGTCCGGCCGTGTGGTGGTCCGATGTCCCTGCGCTGGTCCTGGACATGCGACCGTCTACGAAACGTAGCGGAGATGCAAGCATCTGCCTGCTTCATGTCGGCATCCAGCGTGCGGCCGGCCTCCGGGTCCGACGTGGCCGGCGTCGTCGGCCAGGGATATATGCAGGAGCCCTGAGGTCACCTTTTGTCTTGGCATGGGCACACTGCTGGCACGCCCTTTGCCGCGACGTCGAGTATCTGGATGTCCTCATGGCGACACAGAGAACGTGCTTCGTTGGTCGCAGAGGAACCAAGAGAACGTGACAAGTACACGAGGGAGGGTGAGATACATACGGCCTTGCCTGCAGACAAGCCTGTGTTAGTGACACGTGATACATACCACGTGACTACTTATGTACTTGTTGCCACCCATGTGCTGTGGTGGTGCGTATGAGCGGGCATGGTCTGGACCCAAGACACCCTCCGCCAGTGGCCTGTTGTCTATATTTCGGCTTGCGGCCAGTTTGATGGAATCGGGTCTGCTGCGGTACAGGAGAGCCCGCAACGGCCAGTCCTCGGGCTCACGCATGGTCCATTCGACCCGTGTAGGCGAGACTATCAACATGCGAGCACATAGTGTTGCCAGCCAGCCGCTACCCGGTGTTAGGCAGGGGCCTCCGCGCGTGCCATCGCACAACCTCGACACCGGCATCGCGCCCACGCCTGCGCATGTCAGATATCACACAGGGCGCCCAGAGTATACCCTCGCGCCCTGGCTGACTTATTGGGGCTTTGCTACGGCTGGCATTGGCTCCCAGGCAGGCCAGAAAAGCGGGGCCTGCCATCAGGGAAATTTGCGGCGGGTGCGACCCAGCGCCGGGACTAAAATTCGGGTGGGACGGACGGCTCCAGCTGCGAGCGAGGGCTCTGTTGTTGGGTGGCTCCTTCCCTTGTTTCCCTCTTTCGTTCCTTCCCCTTTGCGGGCCTGCCACCCGTTATAACGCGTCCCACCACCATACAAAATAAGCGTGACCGTGACTATTGCGGATTCGGGAAGAACCATCGCGAAAGGGTCCATTTTCGCTCTTTGTCTCTTCTTCTGCCTTCTTCATCAACTTCCCTTTCCCTCCTTTCTCGAATCCCCTCTGTTTCCACACACCCTTCACACCCCGCCCCTTTTCCCTTTTCTTCTGTTTCCACGCCCGCGCATCCGGGTCGCGCACCGAAGAGAGAAAACACGTTCTGTCCCGGCACAGAAACGCGGCTGCACATGTGCGCGTGATCGCAAGGCCGAGCCTGCGGGCGCAAAGGGGAAAAAAAAAAAGGGCAAACGAGCCACAACCTGACAACTCTGGCATCTGCGTCTCTTGCACGCTCGCACGGAGCCCCGCTGCTGTTGTTGTCACGACGCTGTAGCCGTTTTCGTTATTTTTCATTTTTTTATTTCCTTTGACCGGGCTCTTCTGTGGCTGTTGCTGATTTGGGGGGCTGTCTTCACCACCCTGGTCACTTTGAGCCGGTTTGTTGTCATTCTCAATCGTCCCTCAGCCTCAACCGTCGCTATTTCATCATAAACAACACCTGCATCCGCCGGCCCATCAACGCAGCCTGCGCGCCCCGTCTGCTTTCAGGAGAATGAGACGTGCGCTCGCGTGACTGCCCCCCTCCCCCGACTGCACCGGCGTCTCTTGTTGTTCGGTTTTGTTCTCAACTCAACTTGTTGACTTGCACAATTCTCACCCAAAAAAAAGGGCCCAAACAGCCCCTTCAAGTTCATCATCCTCATTCTCATCACCACACACTCTCTCTTTCTCCCACACGCCGCAGACAAAAACCGTTCTCTCCCCGTGCCGTTTCAATGACTCGGCTGTGCTGATCCGCCTCGACCAAACGCGATTGCATGCGTCAGTGCTGCAGACACCATGGCGCGCCCCAGCCGTCGCCGTCTGCCGTTTCTCCACCGCAACTGGACGGCCGGCATCACGGCGTGCCAGAAGTGGCGCGCTGGCAAGCCCCGGCCACAGGGCCAGCCACTGCCGCCAGACGCGCACTACGAGGATGACGACCCGGACGGCCGGCCGTCCAAGCGGCGCCGCGTCGGGCCGCTGCCGCCGGGGGGCCTGGACGGCGGCGTCGCGCTCAAGGCGCCCCTAGACGGCACGGCGCTGTGGCTGCCTGACTACCCCGCGGGCCGCTGCAACGGCCTGCGCATCCAGGTCTTCAACATGTTCCACGAGGACACGCCGCGGCTGCGCTTCACCAGCAGCCTCGCCAACGTGCCGCCATCGGACACGACGTCGTTCAGTGCTAGGTGCCGGATCACGATCATGAGCGAGAAGCGCGGCATGCCCGTGCTGCTGTACTGCGACGCCCAGATCGGCACCGTCGAGACCTACCAGGCCAACGGCCTGCGCGGCCTGGCGCGGCTCCTCTTCGAGCCCTTCACCATCCCCCTCGGCAAGATTGCCGTCCTGCACGAGGACACCGGCTGCTTCGGCCTGGCCGACAAGTACAAGCTGCGCATCGCCATCGAGTCGACCGGCAACGAGACCTGGCCGCCCATGGACCTGCACGCGTCCCACCACGACCTCGCGAGCGGCAAGCACCGCTACCGCGCCGTCAAGAAGACGGACGACTGTGTTCTCTACGCCGAGTCGACCGACTTTTTTGTCGCGAAACCGCGCATGCGCATCCCCCTGTGGCTGCGGGAAAGCCTCCAGCACGACCCCATCCGCACCAAGTTTGTCATGGACATGGACGTGCGCTGGTCCACGGGCTTTCTCGAGAACCCGCGCCTGGAGAAGGGCGTCCTGTCCACCATTGTGGCCATGCACCCAGACGAGCCCATCCCCCCGCCCATGGTCCGTCTAGTGAACGGCCTGCTGAACGGATCGGCCGCCCAGCGCTACCTGGAAAAGAATTACTGGGCCAGTCGAGCCAACCATGCACCACCACCACCACCACCGCCACCGGCAGCAGCCAATGGCGTGAACGGAGGAGGATCCACCGCCTCCATGCGTGGTGACCACACGAATAACAATGAGTTTGCCAATGCGGTAGCCAATGGCGCCCACCGCAGCCGCACGCCAAACGGAGCGACGCACGCCACCCATGGCGGCATCGTCCATGGGGACGTCAACGGGAAACACAGGCCGATGGCAAACGGGCACGCCACGGCTGCTTCCACGAATGGAGACGTAAACGGCCGCGGCGGCGGCGGCGGTGTGCACGCCCATTTAATGAACGGGCACTCGTCTGCAGCGGCAACAACAGCAACAAACGGCGTAGACAGCGCTGCCGAGGAGGAGAACGACGACGACGACGACGAAGAAGAAGAAGAAGAAGCCGAGGGCCAGCTCACACCCAGCCGTTCTCTGCGCGCACGGCGAGAACAGCCCGATTATAACCTGCGCAACATCACCAACAAGGCACACGGCAAGGAGTCGCGAAGACGACGCCAAAAACACACAGGCGAGAACGGCAGTAGCGGGAGTTTTAGCGCTCTTGGTGCGGCCGGGACCACGGTCAACGGGGGGCTCAAGTCAGGCTACTACAGCAACTACGACACCTACAACAGCTACAGGAATCATTACGGCGGCGGCGGCGGTGGCGCCTACAACAAAAACTACGGGCATCCTCCTCCTTCCTACGGACACTACGGCGGAGGCGGCAGCGGCAGCAGCCTGGAAGCACCGCCCTCCCCTGCTCTCGTCGGCAAGGTGACGTATCTCATGCCGCCCGAAAAAGTCACGGTGAACGGATTTGTCTGCTGCATGTGCTTTGCCTCCAATCCCAACATGAATCACCTACGCGCGCACCTGGAGTCGCACATACACTACCAGTTTTCCTGCGAAGTCAAGCCGGGAAGCACCACCAGCACCGGCGCCAACGCCAACACCCACACGAGCCACCATATCGTCCACATTGTCCACCGCCCCGACTGGAGCGTGGCTTCGCTGCGGCCCAACCAGGTCTTCCAGCTGGGCCGGCCCACGAAGCCGCTGGATCTGGAGAAGTATCTGGCCGGCGACGATTCGTGGGTGACTTCGCGGTATGGACCGCAGCACGACGACAAGAATATTGCGCCGGTTGTGCGCGTTCCTCGGGTAAGTCCCATACAGTTGTTGTCTGTTTTGCTTGAACTTTTGTTTTGGGGGGGTTTTTTGGGGGTGGTATTCTGGCCTCAAAAATACTTGCCTTTTTTTTTTTTGTCTGCGTTTATGCTAGCGTGTAATTTTTTGTTCTTGTCGAGTATTGGGTTCGGGTTTTTTTTTWCTTTTTTTTTTTTTTGTTTTTTTATCTTGCCTCGGGGTTTCCCTAACGCTGCCCTCCCTAGCCTCCAAGACCAAAGGCCGTCGTCCGTGGCAAGACGCTGGTTGTGCCGCAGATCAAGCAGCCGCTGTACGATCCGCTGAGCAAGGCGCGTCTCGAGGCCGGCTCCGATGTTCGTCCCATCGTGGTGGACGACGACTGGCTGGTCCACAAGCACCGCGAGGTGGTCCAGGACTACTCGGACCTTTCGGCCGCCGAAAAGGACTTTATCCAGGAATGGGACCGCTTTATCATCTCGCGCCGCGTCTCGTCGGACGCCTACATGCCGCGCGCCATGCGCGAGTTTGTCGACGAAAAGGGTCTCTGGCTCGTCGCCGATCCGGCGCGCTCCATCGAGTTTGGCAAGCACATGGCCGTCATGATTACGCGCGGGTTTTTGTCGAGCGAGGACCTCTACGAGATCAGCATGCGGCTCAACGCCGCCCGCCAGCGCGAACAGGAGAACCCGCAGCTGGCCGAGGCGGCCGAGGCCACGGCCGTGCCCAAGCAAGGGCCGCACCGGAGCAAGGGTGGGTGCGCCAAGTGCGGGCTGCCGGTCTTTGGGCCTCGGATGCTGATCTGTACGAACAAGGTAAGACAGACGGGGGGGAGGGGGAACCTCTCTTGCTTTTTATTTTCATGCGTACTGACTCGCATAGGCCTGTGTACAACGACTGTACCATTCCACGTGCATCCAGGATGAAGCCAAGATCCCCGTCCACAGCCGGGATTGGTACTGCAACGACTGTGCCCACATGGCCAAGACGGGCTCTCACTAGAGACGGGCTTCGTAGGGAGGCCGGAGAGGAGGGGGCAGGTGACCATAATTCTGTGGTTTAGACGGGTAGACGGGTAGCAAAGTGGCGTTTCTTTCTTTCTTCGTTCTTGGAAGGGCGGTTATGTTTGGCGTGGAGCAACGGGCTTCTTTTTCTGGTCTTTTACTTGTTTTTGTGTTTTTGTGTCATGGCGGTGGGGGGGGTTCGGTCTGGCCCGCTTTCCTATTATTCGTCATTTTGGGACCTAACTATGTTTCCTTGGTTTTATTTGTGCATGGCTGTGCATGCATGCATGCTCTCTTATGTATCTTGTCCTGATGTGCCGGGTATTGACGAACGGTTTTTTTTTTCATCTGCATTTTGTGTGTGCCTATTCTCCCATGTATGAGCTGAAAGAGAGACGCAGGAAAAGAGGATGAGAGACATGCCAGAGACGGAATGCCCCCATTTCGTTCTCCGTCAAACGGTTACACTTTCATTGAATAGCATATCAGTGGCGTGGGTGGTTCGTTCATACGCCCCCGTTTATCCCGACGCTCAAACAAGTGGTTGGTCCGGTGCTTTCTGTGCTTGTTCTCGGCTCCGTTCTCGTTCTCGTACTGTGCATGGTGACGGGTTGATTTGTGTGCTGTAACAACCGTTGAGAAGCCAATAACCAGTTCCGTCATGGCCTGCGTTGCAGTGTTGTCTTCCTTGGAATTTTGGGTCTGCTTATATTCCCGAGATCGCAAGACAGGCAAGGTTCCAAGACGTGAACAACGCTGGTGCTCGGGACGGGCAAGACTTTGGGAGGGACACACAGAGCGGTTTTGACTTGGATATAATGGGCATCGCATGGCAGGGATGGTGAGGGCGGATTCTTGTTTCGTCGTGATGTTGTGCGGCTCTTTAGACGAACACCATATACACGCCCGTAAGACTGTAGTGTTGGAGTCTAGTGAACTGAGATTCCCACAAGAAGAAAAAGGAGAACAAAAAAGGGAAACAAGAGAGGGAAACAAAAACAAAAAATGGGAGGGGAACAAAAAAGGGAAACAACAACGAGGGGGAAGAAAAAGGAACCAAAAAGGAAAGGACATCCCTCCCGTATATAGCTTGAGGAATCGAAAGCAAACCGTTGTCCAAGTTGTGCCTCTGTTCATATTAGATTCGTCAAGAGACCAAAACAAACACAAAATGGAGCTGGCCATGCCGGCCATTCGTGCCATCTGGAGTTGCCTTTTCACCCGGGATCCCGTCGTACCCGGCCAAGAGCCACCACAAGAGCCTCCACAAGCAGTACCGCGCGAACCACCACCAGAACCACGAGAACCACCAGAACACCAGAACCACCACAGAAAGAGGCACCGTGGAGACGGGACTTCCTTCTACGACTACCAGTCGAGCTGGTCCATCTCATCGGCACGATCCTGCCCATCGAGAGCCGGGTGCTCCTGGCCCAGACGTGCCGTGCGCTGCGCAAAAATCCTGGCCAGGGCCGAGGACCAGCTGGCCCTGCCCAGTCTGCCGCCGCACGCCCGTCTCGTCTTCATGGCCGCCCCCGTGCGCGACCGGCCCGACCAGATGCGGTGCGAGACGTGCGCGGCGCTGCACCCCGCCCGGCCCGGGCCATGCCTCCCGGCGCCGCCGGCTGCGCCCCGGCATCCGGTGTTCCCGCTTCGCGTACCACCACGCGCGCCTGGCGCTCAAGCACATGCGCATGCTGCCGCGGCGGCCGAGGAGCCCGCTGCTGCGGCCCGCGCATCGAGACGATCTGGCGCAGCTCATGACGCCCTTCGCCATCACCCGCCTGGTGCACTACCTCGACCCCGGCGGCGGCAGCCGCCACGACGACGACGACGACGACGACACCGACTGGTCGGAATCCGTGGTGCCCATCGACAGCAGCCTCCGGAGCTGTCTCCGGTTCGCCATAATCGGCAGATGGGCGAGGCCCGGCCGGGGCTGGGCGTGCAGCGGCAGCTGCCCGCGCGCTGCCGCACCGACTATACCGTGCGCGTCCTGGCCAACCGCATTGTGATGGGAGGCGTGGCACGGTCTGGGCACGGAGCGGACGCTGCCGGACGACGTCGAGTGGTGGTCGGGGCCGGGAGCACACGGCGCGCGTGTCCATGGTCACGCTCGAGGAGGAGTGCCGGGGACCGCGGGTCGGGGGGCCCCCGTCGCAGCGGCTTCGGTGGCCTGTACGAGGAGCATCCCCTGCGGCAAAAGACGGGAAAAAGAAGGGGAAAAAAATCCTCTTCCTGGTCATGACCATCATAGGAATCATAATGACAACAAGGGCCGTGGTGCATCGACCTTGCATCGGATCAAACGATGTTTTTTTTGAGAACATCCAAGTAGAAAAATCAAATTATCAATATCTGTCAATGTGTATTACTCAATATTCTTTTTTCCCCGTGGTTTCAGCGCTGGGGAAGTTTTGTGAAACAAGACCAGAAAAAAAGCTCGGTTCTCTCTCTTCTCCGTATTGTTGTGGATGGCTTGGTGGACTTTATAGGACGACTGCGAAACATGAACAAAAAAAAAGGGATACTAGTTGACTACCAATTAGTGAACACGAAGAAACAATTTAAAAAAAAATGGAAAAAATCACCAATCCATGTCCAATCTAAGACTGTTTTGGGAACTGCCCTTGTTCGGTGGCCTTTCCCCCCTTCTCTTCTCAAGGCCAATGCTACAGCAAGAAACATATAAAGACCGTCCATCCTTGTCATACATCTATCACCATTCAATTGTGCTCGTACAATTGTGCTCGTACTGTTTTTTTTTCTTTTTTCTTTTTCATCCCTGGCTTCTCCAAAATCCGACCTGTTCCCATTACACGTCACCTGACCCACCCAGCCTTGTGTGTTTTCCCTAATAGCAACTGCCACCACGAGATCACCTGTCCAACACGGGCGGTTTCTTCCGTGTTTCTCATAAAAGTGTATGTGCATCCACGCTTCTGCATTCGCTTGCATGCGTCCCATGGCGGCTTGCGATCTGTATATATATAGAAATAGGGCTGAATAAGAGGATCAAAAAATACGGCTATCAGAAACAAGAGAGAAAATCAAGAGGGTTTTTTTTTAAAAAAAAAATAAACAATATCAAAGGAGAAGAAAAATATGAAAAAAGTAAAAAGTAAAAAATAAAAACCTGCGCCAGTCAAGCGCAGTGACAGTGGGGGGATATCATCAGAAGAAGAGAAAAAAAAGAAGTCGAAAAGAGGGAGAATACAGATATAAGTGCGGAAGAGGGGAAAAAAAAAATACAGACGAACAAACGAGGGCAGAGAACCGAGCCCCCCCCCCAAAAGGCAAGCATCATCACACGCTGTCCCGCAGAAAGAAATACGCAAAAGCAGAAAAAGAATCCCTTTCTTTTTTTTTTCTCGTGGCCACTCCACTCTCGTAAAAAGGAACGAACACGCACGCACAAAAGAAGCAAACAAGCACACACAATTGCACCCGGTTCTCTTCCACAGGGACAGAAAGAGCATTCCCAAGTTCCTCTCCGCACCGCCTTCCCATCCCAAAAGTTCCGCAGTCATGACTGCGCCGTCCCGCATCGCCCATTTCGAGGATATCGCCATTTCCCTCCCTTTGCTGGTAGCGGTGTTGGCCGATCCTTGTCCTTCAGACAGAACAGGACAAAAAAACAAAACATGGAAAAAATATGGAAAAAAAAACCGAAAAAAAAAACGTAGTGATATCCATCTTCCAGTTCACCGGAGGCGAAGGTCCCTCCTTCCCTTGTTTCCCCATGTGTCATGTGTTCACCGCTGTCCCGGAACCCTGACAAGATTTGGGTTGTCACGTCACAAGCAAAAAACAAAAAGGAGCACTTGTTATATAAAGATAGAACAAAATTGGAAAAAGAAGTCAAAAAATGACAAAAAAGTAAACGTTAAAAAGGGGGTGTTTCTGTAATGTGTGACAACAACCGCTCAAGTGAAAAAAAAAAAAAACAGAGGAGGTAGAAAATACCAGCTCAGTCGAGAATAAAAAACAGATAAAAAAACACACACATACACAAAGCATGCTAAACGTTGGCATGCTTGTTTATTTTGCCGCAATGAAAAAAGAAAAAAATAATCAAATACATGTCGTCGTCTCGTTCTTTGTAGCGTAGTATCAAAGAGGGGGGTATATCGAGGAGAGAGGGAAAGAGAGAAAGAGAAGGAGGGCAAAAAATAAATAAAAACAAAGAATCAAGTTGCATGGCATCCTTTCCCCTTTTCTCTCATGGACTCGGCAGCTGCAGCTCCTGCTCCCAGGTCACATTTTCCCGGTCACACCACCGGCGCACCAAGGGCAGTCCCGTCCGGACCACCTCCTCGACACTCATCCAGGGGCCAATGACAATCTTCATGGCGCTGTCGCTGATGCCGTCCGTCTGGTTGGCCGCTTCCGTCCATGCGTCCAGCCGGTGTTTCGTCGCCGACATGAGCCGGGCTCCCACCGTTTCCGGCTCGTGGTTCACATACGCGGCTGTCATTTGTTCGTAGCACACCGCCCGCAGCTGGCACGCCAGCGCCGCCATCGGCCGCGACCCCCACGTGTGGTTGCGCAGCTCCGTCAGGTGCGGCACCAGCGACTCCCACGAGGCATAGTCGCCCACCCGCCGGTCCAGCTTGCGTGCCTGGTTGATCGCCCGGAACGCAATCATAAACGACATGACCATCTCCACGCTCAGCGCCGCCACAATTTTCCTCTCTGTCGCCGGCAGCGGGTGTGCCGACGACGACGAGGACAAGGACTGGCTGTTGCCGTTCTCCGACTTGACGGGCGCCGCCAGCGTGCCCCCGCCATTGACCAGCCGGCTCTTGACAATGGCGTCGCGGCCGTGCTTCAGCTTTGCGCCCATCTTGACATATGTGTCGTAGCGTTGGCGGCACATGCTGGCGCTGATCCCGACACCGGCCTCGCCGTGGCTCGTCGGCGGGCGCTCGCTCGACCGCGGCGTGAAGCTGTTGTCGCTCGGCGTGAAGATCTGCGAATTGTTGGACGCGCCACGCGCCATGGGCGTGGATTTGAGCGGCGTCGCCGGACCCGCCGAGGTCCGCCTGGCCGATATGCTCTTTTCGGCGACGCTCTTGGGGTGCTTGTATGTGGTGGACGCCGACGACGTGATCGACTCTGCATCGGGCCGCCTCTTGGTGACGGCAGAAGCGGCGTTGGCCGGTGGTGGTGTGGCCTCCACGCTGAGTGACCGGTCGACGCGCGACGAGGACGAGGGCAGCTTCATGGGCGTTGGCTGGAGAGCCAGCAGGCGCAGCACTCGTTTCACGTTCTTCTTCTTGTATTTGAGCGTCACGATGAGGGAACGCTTGCCGGCGGCAGTGGTGCTTTGTTGCCTTGCCACCGCATCCCGTTGTTGTGGCTCCCGGTCACGGTATGACTCTTTGGGCTCCTTTTTGAGCTCCTTGGGTTCCCTGGGTTCCCTGGGCTCCTTGGGCTCCTTGGGGGGCTCTCTTGAATCTTTGGGTTCCCTCGGCTCTTTGGGTTCCTTTAGTTCTCTTGATTCCCTTGGTTCCCTTGATTCCCTTGTTTCCCTTGGTTCCCTTGGTTCCCTTGGTTCCCTTGGTTCCCTTGGTTCCCTTGATTCCCTCGATTCCCTTGATTCCCTGGGTTCCCTTGGTTCCCTTGGTTCCTTGAGTTCTCTGGGCTCCTTGAACTGTTTGAGTTCCTTAAACTCTTTGTTCTCTCTTGATTCTCGCGATTCCCTAGACTCTTTGATTTCCTTGTATATTTCCCTCCGCGGCTCATCCAGGTCCATCTTGTCTGGGGGTGGCAGACGAGACGGCTTCTTGGCTGACGGAGGCGGCGACTCGTGGGCTGCTCTGTGCTGTGTGTCATTACCCTTAGTTGGCGAGTCCTTGAGTCGCAACAGTTCCAGCTCCACAATTGCTGGCAATGTGGGTGAAAGGAGTGGTGGTATTTTGAACGGAAGATCCGCGTCCTTGCCAGAGGACAATGTCCCGCCTTTGCCAGACTCCTTGGCTGTTGGCCGTGGCCGCTTCGCCGGCACTTCATGGCCTGGTTCAGGGTTGAAGTGGAGAGGAGAAAGGAGGGGTGGTAGGGAGGCGCGCGGTACGGTATCGTCGTCGGGTGATCGGTCTCGATCAACATCGGATCGGCGGTGCTTGTGTCCGTTTGTTCGTGGTATGGGGGCGGAAGAGGCGGGAGTGTCATGGCGGGCAGCGGCCGAGGAGTCTCGCTGTCGCTGCTTGGAGAGTCCGTTTGTGGCTGGCCGGGGCCGGTCGTCTCGATCTCGATCTCGGTTGCGGTCACGATCTCGGTCGCGGTCGCGTGGTCGGTCTCTGTCCATATCCCTATCCTTTTCATAGTCCCGTCCTCTGGCCCTGTCCCTGCCCCTGTCCCTGTCCTTATCCCTGTCCCTGTCTCTCTCTCTGTCTCGATCCCGCTCCCGTTCTCTGCGGCTGTCGAGGTCTAATGGGCTTGGAGGATCGTGTACGCGGCGTTGGAAGCGCGATGAGGTTGGCGAGGAGCTGGAGCTCATGGATGTGTCGGATCGGGACCGTTTGTGAGGCCGGCTGGAATCGTTGGCGTCAGTGCCTCGTTTCCGGCTGTCGACGACGGCTGGGCTCCGGGAGTGCCGGGGTGATTTGGGGGACGGTTGCCGATATTTCCTGTGTGTGTTAGCAGGGGCAAGAAAGAGCAGATAAGACGGGCTCGGGGCCGTCCCAAGAGCATATGGGCAGCTGTCATACCTGTCGCCGTTGAGTTCGGGCCGTGGTGAGAGGCGGTTCCCGGACTCTGTGCGCCTGTGTTGTTTTGCAGGATCCAGCTTGCCCGCGCTCAGACCCGAGTCGTAGGGCGAGTCCGACAGCCGCTTCTGCTTGCTCTGTTGGTAATCCTTGAAAGACATTTTGGTGACCGTCTTCTTCTTGGCGGATCCGGGCTGGTTCGTGGTAGTGGAGTTGGTGTTGTTCGTGGAAGAGGTCGCGCCGTCGGCGCCCGACGCAGACAAGGTATGTCTCTTGCTGGTGGGAGTGCCTTTGCTGGCGATTTTGTTCTTGGTGTTCTTCTTTCCTGCGTCGTCGTCGTCGTCGTCGTCGTCGAGCTGTATGTCAAAGTACGGCCGGGTCAAGAGGATGCCGCGGTCGGCTTCGGACACGTAGGTGGTGTACTGCAGCGGCGAGTTGGTGGGCCAGAAGCCCGGGGGCACTGGGTAGCGGTCGGTGGCCGAGAGGGCGAGATGGTGCGGGCGATTGGGCAAGATGTGCTGGACAAGCTGGGTGACCTCGTTCGCTGCACCATCCATATTCCTGCGTCTCTCTCACCAGGGGGGGGGGATGAGGTTTCCGATCGTGCACCCCCCTCCACTTCCGTGGCCTCGCTTGGTTCCTGGTCGTGTGTCGAGGGCCTTGGTCGTCTGCCTGCCTGCCGTCGTGGTCGTCCTCGCTCGCCTTCCTCTGTCCGTCCTCGCGCAGTGCGTCCCCGTTGGTGCTCACGCGCCGGTGTGCATCCACAATTTTCCACGGCTCCTTCTCCCGCTCCCCAATTCGCGATGGTCGGGGTTGGCACGGGCAACGCGCGTGTGTACACCGCTCCCTCGTGTGTGTTCGTCGATGCCTGTCTCTGGCGACAAGGCGTGTCGTCGCGTTGCTGGCGTCACGAGGGTTTCGCAGGTTGCGTTGCAGGCGACGGCTCGGGAGCAGAGCGCGAAGCTCTCTCCAGCGCCGGAACGGAGCGTGTTTCTGTTTGGGCGAATCTCCCGTTCCCAATCCGGCCGCGTTGCGATTGGGTTGGTGTCTCAGGTCGGCCGGTCACCACGATCCCAGGGGGGTTGCGATTGTTGCGAAATGCGCTGCCACACCGCAGACGCGTCAGCAGGCAATGGAGGCGAGCGATCTAGAGCGGGAAAAGAGAGAAAGAGGGAGGGCGAGACAAGCCACTTCTCGCCTCGATTGTGTCGCTCCGGAGACTGGCACTACGCAGACTCACCTAGTCACAAAGTCGGGCGCGGGTGTGCTCCACAGGTCGGGCCAGCTGCGACGCCGTTGGCAAAACAGAAAAAGCAAAGCACAGAGGCCGTGGTCATCGGCGATGGCGGGCGGTCGTCGGGCATGTCCCCCATGCGCAGCGTCGAGGGAAATAAAAGAAAAACGGCTGCTGAGGACTGTAGAAGGCTGCCGGGGCGGGGACGAGGACGCTCCTGAGCAGTTGTCGACGAGGGATGGGATGATGTCGATAGGGAATGGGGGCACCCGGGAGATGCGACAGCGCGGGCGATATGGCGGACAAGCGAAGATGAGACGGTTTATTGGAGGAAGGCGGTGGGTACGCGAGCAACTAAGGCTTGACAAGAGTGGTGGGTTCCTTTCTTTTTCGGGGGGGTGCCTTCTCAGGTTCTGCGGGCGGGTCTTTTGGGGGAAAGAGGGGCGCTGGAGCAGACTCCTGTCGGGTGTTGGCTGGTTACTATGTACTGCTGGCTGGTGCCGTTCCTGCCAGGCGCAAGGTTTGGTTGGCGCGAAAGACCCAAAGACCAATGGCCGCTGGGCCAAACAGACACGCCCACACACACACAGTGTAAGACGCAAGATCATCCAGGGTGCACACGCCCCCCTCCCGAAGAACAAAAAAAGACTTGGACGATCGGCGGCCCCCGTTTCTGCCAGCCCCTGCGGTTTGTGTTAGCTGCCGTGGGCGGTTCTGCTTGGGGTGTTTCAATCTGGAAAATGCTCCTGGCCTGGCCAGCACAAGCTGGAGGAGCTGGAGGAGCGGGTTGGAGAATGAGGAGGCGATGGGGAGGAGGGCACAAAAGAAAGCTCTGGGGACCCGCAGAGGTGCCGAGATGGGTAAGCAGAGAAGTAGACAAAGACGGGTAGGCAATCCAAGAATCCAAGATCGATTCGGGGCTGTTCTCACTCACTGTTTCGGTATCTTCCTTCTCTGGAGATGGAGGGTCGTGTTCACTGCACGCCTGTCTCGTGCTAGCAGGCTGCTAACCGTTCGGCAGACAATGGAATGCGGCCAGGGTCGCTGGTGGCTAGGGATGGATGGCAAAGACCAGAGCGTGGACTGGGTGGTGGTCGTCTTGGTGGGTGCACATCGCATGTGGGTGGTGTGGAGGCCCTGCAGGATGGCCAGTTTGGACGCAGGCCGGCCAGGCAAAAGGAAAGAAACAGGCACGCTGGGTGGCTGGTGTGTCCAGCAAGCCACGGGACAGGCCAGCACGTTATCGCTGCGCCGGCCACGGGACCAGGCTGTTTAACGAGGCGTCGCAAACGGCGCGCCTCGGTACTGGAATATCCGTGCCACCATACTCGGTGTAAGTGTCATGCATTAGCTACGCCTTCAAGATACGCATCTGCTGCGCAGGCAGAGAAAACCCACGACCCAGGAGTCGCTCTTCCCACGTTTGGCAAATAGGAGTAACGCTTCTGTAATCGTAAGGCAACCACATGCTAGTCAACCGTATTTTGCTCGTACATCGTGCCCCCTTTGGGGTAACAAATGTCTCGTAAGAAGAAAACATGCTAGATACTAATAAGGCGTGCCTGCCTTCCCATGCCCCGTGTCATGTGTCAAATACAAACCCTGTGTCGCTCCCTTGTGTCTCTCCCTTGAATGCCTCCCTTGTGCCATCCTCTTGCCTGCGTATGCATCGCCCGCAGTGCCGCCGCCATAACGAACTCCAGAGGGGGTATCTCCCAAAACCACACAAAGACTCTCCCAAAAAAATTGCAAACACCTTTTCCCGTACACTGCCCAGGTGTCGTGGATAAGAGCAGGAAAAAAAAGGAATCAAAACAAAGCCAAACGAGAAAGAAAAGAAGACAGAACTACCCTCAGCTCACGTCGATCCTTCCCGCGCAAGGGCGCTCTCAGTCGATGCGGGAGTAGTCGAGCCATTGACCGTCCTTCGCCGTTTCAGTGTCAGTCCGTCGATTCCAGAGGATGTCCCATTTCCGGCTGCAGCTCCAGCTCCGTTGCCGCCGTTGCTTGGCCCTGCTGTCCGCTTTGGCGTGTGCTGCCGCACCGGCAAGCCAACGCACTCTGCCAGCCGCAAGATCGTTTCGTCGTGGCCACGGCTGAGCTGCTCCAGCATGCGGATCCGAATCGCCAATGCCTCCATATCTTGCTGGAGCTGCCGCGCGTTCGGACAGAGTTTCTCAATATGTCCGACAATGGCGTTGAAGAGCTCTTTCGTGGTCAAGTTGTTATACTGTGTGTCCAGCGATGACATCATCAGCTGCAGAGCCGCATGTTTCCTGTTGGAGTCCTCCTCCACAGCAAGCAAACGGTCTTGGAAGCTCCGGAAGTCCTCGAGCAGCACCTGCAGCGCGGGGAACGATGCCGCGTTAGGTGAGCCGACGCCGTTGTTCGGACTTCTCACCGTACCCTGCACACTAGCCACGATAGCCCGGGTCATGGGGCTCAGTACGCCTTCAGGTTGCAGGCTGCGGCTGGTGTCTGCTTCCGCTCCGGCTACGACCCGCTCTGCAATCGGCTCCGGAAGAGCCTCCGGGAGAGGTTCCGGTATGGGTTCTGGCAGCTGCTGAAGAGGCGGTGGCTCGGATGCTGTCACCTCCTCTGGCATACCCGACATAGCTATGTCGTGGGCAGCAGCACTGCTGTTGTTGTTGTCGTCTTCGTTGTTGTTGTTGTTGTTGTTGTTCGTTCCAACAGGTGCGGTATCCCTTGAGGTTACCTGTAGTATACTGTCTTCCAGCCTCTTCAGCTTGTCGCTCATCTCTTGACGGGCCTGTGCTTCACTGTCGACCAGACTGCCAAACACGCCCGCCATATTATGTTGCGACTCGGCCTGTTTGGCAAGGCGGACGTGAAAGGCTGCCAGGGCCTTGGTCTGCTTCTCGGAGACCCGGTTAAGGTCTGGCCGCAGCGTCTCCAGCGGTTCCAACCTAGCTCTGACTTGTCCAATTTCCTGGCGCAGGCTGGCAAAGTCGTCACCTTGGAAGGCAATGGGAGCAACATGCCCCAATGCCGGTGCTGTTGGTGCTGCAGACGGTTCTCTCGGCGCATCTGTTGGTATCTCTGGTCCGGGCAGCTCGCTGCCTGCTTGCTGCTGTGCTGTCGGCATCGGTGCCGTCCGCTGGCTCTCCCGCAACTGCCTGACTTCGTCGCGCAACTCCTCGACCAGATTCTTCTGGTCATCCATGGTCTTGCCCATGCGCGCCTTTTCTGTGGTAAAAAACTCAACCATTCGGGCAAATACAGAGGCATCGACATCGCCAATCTTGGTCTCGTAACCCGCGGTTCTCATCTCCAGGGCTTCAATTTGCGTGGCATGTTGACCAGATCTACCGCCGAGACGCCCAAGCTCAGATTCGGCTTTGGTACTTGAGGCCGACATGCCGTCCATCCTCTTCTGCATTTCGTCCAACCGTTTGGTCAGTTTCTGGACGTCCTCGGCGGTGGACGCTAAGTCGGACCGCAACTTCTCATTCTCCTGTTTCAAACCGTCGACTTGCTTCGCCGAACCAGCCTGCTGGCTCCTGAACTCGTTCTCCAGCTTTTCCTGCTTCATCTCGACGGTCTTCGCCAAGTCGCCAGCTGAGTTGCCATCACCCTTGGCCATATTGGAAACATCTTGCAAAAACATATTCGACAGCCTGGCAATGGCTTTTGTGCCTTCGCTGATATCGACCATCGTCTTGCCCCATTGGATCTTCTCAGGCCCCGACGTGCGCTTTACCAGCTCCTGGATGGACGGAAAGTCGCTGCCTCTGGCAACAGACTTTTTCAGCTCTGCGAACCTCCGTTCTTTCAAGCTGTCAAGTGCCTTCCTGTCGTGTTCAAGATTGCTCAGCTGCCTAGATTTCTCCAGGAGCTCTCTAAGATCTCGGAGGGCATTGGCACTATGATTCGCCTTGGCAGGACTCGATGAGGCCTTCCATGCATGTTCTGTGGGCTTTTTCGGTTCGGGCGTCTTCGAGTCTAGTTTCTTGGAATTTGGTTTTGCAGGACCTGGTGTTGCTTTGGGCGCTGTAGAAAATACTTTTGTCAGCATCCAGGCGATGCTTGGAGGGGTAGTTTATACCACGATAGAAACACCCGTTCTTACTTGTGAAAGAGGCGTTGGAGGACCTCCGAGACAGCGTATTGCTTGGCTGAGCCCTTTCACGATCTGCGGCGGGGCCTGTCGGTATTCGGTCTGCGCCCGGTCCCTTCGATGGCAGCTCATCAACATCCATTCTGTTCGGAGAAGAGTCTCGCCGGATATCACGGTCGCTGGCCCTATCCCGGTCACGATCGCGGAAACGGTCTCGATCCCAATCTCTGTCGCGTTCCCTGCCTCGGTCTTGGTCTCGGTCCCGGTCGTAGTCTCTCGGTCGGCCCTTGTCGTAACTGTAATCGTCAGACCAACCGCGGTCGCGACCGTTCTCCGGTGATCGCCATGATGAAAAGTCTCGTCGCGAATCGAAGTCGTCCGTGCCCCGACGCCGCGCTTCAGAGAAGTAGCGGTCTCCGGGGGGCATGGCTGTTCGATGTCCACGTCCCGTTGAAGGACCAGAGCAAAGGGGCCGCTACGGTCTGGCCCAACAGTGGCCTTGGTTTGTTTTGTGCCGCCTTGGTCAGATGACGGACCTCATAACCTCATCCCGGCCTCCGCGCACAGGCCCGGAAGTGAAGTGTTGCACTGGTCAGCGTTTTCTGGTTGTCCCCACCTCGACTTTCGCTCCGTTCGTCTTCTCGTCGCTCGAGTATGTATTGAAGATGTCTCACAGGTCGAGTGATGGTGGGCTCGGATCAAAAGGCGCGTTAATGAAAGACGGCTGCTACGTAACGGTATAGTAAAGTGGCAAGGAACAAGATTCTGTTTCTAGACTTTCGTCCTTTGCTGGTGCGGGAGAATGTGCAGTGTCGCCGTACCCGTCAGTCAAACGAAGCTGGTAGAGATACGAGTGGGAAGAAGCCAGACGAAAAGTGCACTATAAACAAACGGCACGCTCACCGCATCCATTAGCGCGTCCCTGGACCGCTGTGACGGCAGGAGGGTAACCTCTATTTAGAAGGCTGTAATCCGTTTTTCTGGCAGACAGGACCATACGGTACTTCTACAAATCAAATGTACCTAGCCTGCCCAATATTATACGGTCAGGAAAGTACCAGTACATAGGCTCTTTACCACCTCAGTCGCTCAGCACGACCAGCAAACGCGACGTTGCGCCCCCCCAAAAAATAATTCTCAGCCACACGCTGCGGAACTGCTTTTGAAGAACTCGACACGACCTCCCGAGTTACAGGAGCAGCTCCCTTCACGATACCTCTGCCAACGACCACCCCGCTTAACTTCTTCCGTCCCCATCGCAGAGCTGCCAACCAGCTGCAAAAATGGCTGCCGTACGTATTGTCACCTTGCACGTGGGCTAACTGGGCTGCTCGAAGCTGACATTGCGCGCCAGACCGTCCTCACCACCTCTGAGAGCAAAGAGCTCAGAGGTCTCAACCTCATTGCAGCACACTCGCACATCCGCGGACTCGGTGTTGATGCCGACACTCTCGAGCCACGGCCGTCCTCGCAGGGCCTGGTCGGCCAGGAGAAGGCCCGGAAGGCAGCTGCCGTGATCCTGGAGATGATCAAGCAGGGCAAGATTGCTGGTCGCGCCGTGCTCATTGCGGGACCTCCAAGGTTGGTGATTCTCTCCTTTTTTTCTCGATGCTCTCAGCGCGTCCTTGCACGCCCTTTTTTGATTCCTCTGACACAAACTCCGTCTCTTCTGCAGCACCGGAAAGACCGCCATCGCCACCGGTATGGCCCAGTCGCTTGGCTCCGACGTGCCGTTCACATCCCTGGCTTCGTCCGAAATCTTCTCGCTGGAAATGTCCAAGACCGAAGCTCTGACGCAGGCGTTTCGCAAGTCGATCGGCGTGCGCATCAAGGAAGAGAGCGAGATCATGGAAGGCGAAGTGGTGGAGATCCAGATCGACCGCAGCGTGACGGGCGGCGCCAAGCAGGGCAAGCTGACGATCAAGACCACGGACATGGAGGCCATCTACGACATGGGCAGCAAGATGATCGACGCCATGACCAAGGAGCGCGTCATGGCCGGTGACATTATCTCTATCGACAAGTCGTCAGGCAAGATCACCAAGCTGGGCCGGTCGTATGCGCGGTCGCGCGACTACGACGCCATGGGCGTCGACACCAAGTTCCTGCAGTGCCCCGAGGGCGAGCTGCAAAAGCGCAAGGAGGTCGTGCACACGGTGTCGCTGCACGAGATCGATGTGATCAACTCGCGCACGCAGGGGTTCCTGGCCCTCTTCTCGGGCGACACGGGCGAGATCCGCAGCGAGATTCGCGACCAGATCAACACCAAGGTGGCCGAGTGGAAGGAAGAGGGCAAGGCCGAGATTGTTCCCGGCGTGCTGTTCATCGACGAGGTCCACATGCTCGACATTGAGTGCTTCTCGTACATCAACCGCGCCCTCGAGGTCGACCTGGCACCCATTGTCATCATGGCCAGCAACCGCGGACAGTCGCGCATCCGCGGCACCGACTACAAGAGCCCGCACGGCCTGCCTCTGGACTTTCTGGATCGCGTCTCCATCATCGCCACCCAGCCGTACGGCGCCGACGAGATCAACAAGATTCTGGCCATCCGCGCCCAAGAAGAGGAGGTCGAGCTGTCCGCCGATGCCCTGGCGCTGCTCACCAAGATCGGCCAGGAGACGGGACTGCGCTACGCCAGCCACCTCATCACCACGTCGCAGCTCGTCAGCGCCAAGCGGCGTGCCAAGGAGGTCTCGGTCGAGGACGTCCAGCGCAGCTTCCGGCTCTTCTACGACCCCAACCGCAGCGTCCAGTTTGTCAACGAGTCGGAGAAGCGCCTCATTGGCAACGACGGCAGCATCGACTTTACCGTCGCCAACGGCCACGGCGAGAAGATGGACACGAGCTAGAGGGAGACTGGGAGAAAAAGAAGCTGGATGGTGATTTAAAACCAGGGTGCAGATGCGGGTGTTCTTGATGGATTCGGCAGGCAAAAAACGGGACGAGGCACTTGGCCTGCTGCTGGTAATCGTTGTTTTTTTTTATTTCCCCCTTATTTCTTCTGCTTCCTCATTATACGATTTGTTTGTCATGTTTTTAAACTTTGTTAAGCTATGGTTTCTTTTCCGAGGAACAGGACATTGGCGTCTTGGGAGTGCAAAGTGGTATTTTCTTGTGTGTAGATAGGAAAAGGAGACAGAAAAGTGGGAGAATGGGACAAAAGGCTGTGAGGCGAGGAGGTAAATCAACATCTTTATTTGATTCTTTAATGCACAGAATACAATGATTTCCCGCACATCAAATCCGGATTTGTTGTACATGTATCGATTGATCGTGTCCGATAGATTTCCCCCTGATTTGTGATATCATTTCATTAGATGTCTGTTGTTCATCTTACCGCTAGATGGTTGCTGGTTTTTTATAATCATACAAATGTCGCCACTCGACTCCAGTTGTCGTCACCTTCACCCATCTCCCGGAACTCCACGCCCTCGCCAAAGTAGCCGGCATCCTGCCATGCCTTCATGGTTGGCCCATCGAACGGCCCTTGTATGGTGCCTCCGTCTCGGCCATCTGTCCATCGAAACTGCCAAGTGGTCGGCTTCTTGTCGCCGCCATTCATATTGTCGTCGGCTTCGGGTGTCTCAGCCCGTGGAGGGTCGACCCACGCCTCGCCCGTCTCTGCGCGGTACTCGCGCACCAGCCGTTCGCGTTCCAAGTCGTAGATGTCTGCGTAGTCCCGGTTCAGCAGGTTGTCGGCTGCATCGGTGATGGCATCGATGTCTGCTTTTCTCTTGGCCAGTTCTGGGTCTTGCGTAGCGGTGTTTTGCTTTTGGTTCTGCTGCTGCTGCTGCTGATTCTGCTGCGACTCGTCCTTGTCCACGTCCATCTGGTCTCCCTGTTTCTGCTGCTGCTTCTTCAATCGCCACTGCGGAATCTTTTTGGCCTTGGGGACTTTGGCCGCAGCCAGTCCTTTGCCCAATCGCGCAAGCGCCTCCAGCGACGTCTCCCCGCGCTTGAGCCGTGTGATCAGGGCCGCAAACAGGTCGGCTGTAATGATGTTGTCAGCGTCGCGGCGCTGCTGGCGGACTTCCGCAACGCGGCGCTCGTGGGCCGCGGCAGCTTTGCGCATCTCGCGCTTGCTGACGCCGTCGAGCCAGCGGTCGTGCAGGGCGTCTGGGTCGGCGGCCTTGCGGATGAAGTTGCCGCTCTCGTCAAAAGCGCCCTCCTCCCGCTCGCTGCGCATGTTGAAGGCGTCGATCTTGGGCGCGTGCCGCTTGAGACCACCGGCGCCGACCTCCTCGTCGACAGCCTCCTCCTGGATCTCGAGCGCGGCCTCATCCTCGTCGCTTGTTGACGAGTCAGACTCATCGCCCATGGTGTTGCCGTCGCCGCCACGCCCCTCGTCCAGACGCATTTTGCTACGGCTGCGGCTTTCGTCTTCCTGGCCCTTGATATCGGCAAATCGCAGGAACCGGACCTCTTTGCGTTTCCGCTTACTGCCGTCACCCTCTGCGTCCTTTGCGTCGCCCTTCTTGGCGCCTTCCTCATCCTCGTCGCCGTCGTCGTCTCCAAACATGTCATCGTCTTCGTCGTCATCCTCATCCTCTTTCGTATCGTCTTCTCCCTTCAGCCGCTTGTCGTAGCTGTCCAGCTGGTCCAGCAAGTTGACATCTGGCTCACCGCCTCCTCCTTTGCCTGATTTCCTTGTCTTCTTTGTCCGCAATTCGGCCCGGTCATTGAATGCATCGTTGTCTGAGTCGGAGTCATAGCCGTCAATGTTCACAGCACCGCGCTTGGTCGCTGCTGCGCCCACGCCAATAACATCGGCGTCCAGGACCTCGTCGTCTTCACGTGCCTCCGGCGCCAGCGCCGACGGATTGCGCATATCGAACCTGACTTTCTTCGACGTCGAGCCTTCGCCGGCAGCCTCCTCATCGTCGCTGCCGCTCCCATTTCCGTTGCCACCGTCTCGTTCGCCGTGGTGCTGTCTGGCGAATGCTTCGCCGGCCCGTTTTGGCCGGGCTGCCGCGTATCGAGACGACATTGCTGCGCGCGTTCTCTGCTGTTTCTCGCGAATATTTCTGTATGCCGGGAGACTGGTTGGGAGCACAAGGCGGCGCTCCAAGGGCGAGGCGGAGGGGGTTGTGCTTTCAAACGTTTGCCGCAATGTGTATTAGTTATGCTGTGCTCGCTCACATGCCCCGCGGCCAGAGCTTAAGCAAGCTCTTGCAAATAAAAGTGGGTCATCTAACTATGGAAGGTGACGTGGAGGGGAAAGCGCCATCGTCATACCTTTAGCTGCCTCCAGCCTAACGCAACCGGCAGCCGAAACTCACCATAACTAACCTCTACATGCCCACCACGACCTCCCTCAACGCCACCGCCCACACAAACGCTCACTTGTCGCAAATTATCGCGCATCGCTTAAGAAATAGAAAATAGACGTAGAACGACACAAGAGCAGCACACGGACTCTGGGACAGAGCCGCAAAAATGGTAGGTCGCTTGAGAGAAACCGGACTGGAAGCAAGAGATTAGGCAGGCGTGCTCTTCAAACAAGCTGACACCAGACTGCCCACAGTTCAACGCAGGCTACGGCTTCGATCCCCGGCTTGGGGGAGTGCGCGGCTCTATGCCTATGCGCTTTGACGAGTACTACCGCTGCTACCCCATGGTGATGGCACCCGGCGCTGAACGGCCAGATATCAACTACGGCTCCAAGATCCTTCTGCCCCCATCCGCTCTCGATAAAGTATCCCGGCTGCACGTCCAGTGGCCCCTTCTGATGGAGCTGGTCAATGCAGAGAAGGAGAAGCACTCCCACTGCGGTGTGCTGGAGTTTGTCGCCGAAGAAGGCCGTGCCTATCTTCCCCAATGGGTGCGTTGGCAGGGCGGGAACATGCGAGATGATACAAGACAGGAATGCTGACTTTTGGCTCGACTCTCGTTAGATGATGGTCACTCTGCAACTCGATGTTGGCGACATGATTCAGATCAAGAGCACGTCCCTCGAGCTGGCCCGCATGGTCAAGCTGCAGCCGCAGTCGCCAGCGTTCCTGGAAATCAGCGATCCCAAGGCTGTCCTCGAACGCGCCTTCCGCAACTTTGCCACCTTGACCAAGGGCGACATCTTCAGCTTCGAATATAACGGGGAGGTCTATGATGTGGCGGTACTGGAGGTCAAGCCTGAGACCGATAAGATGGGTGTCAGCATGCTTGAGACCGACGTCTCCGTCGACTTTGCGCCGCCGGTCGGCTACGTCGAACCCGAGCGTGTTAAGGGCAGCGGCACCAGCACACCCCGGAGTGCCGCGGGTGGTGCTGGTGGAGGTCTGCCAGCAGGCGGACTCCTGCATAGCCAGGGCACCATGGCACAGGCGATCAACTACGACGCTCTGGCGCCGGGCTCAGAAGCCACGAGGGCAAACAACTTTTCGGGCGAAGGCCGGCGGATCGGAGGCAATAAGAAGTCAAAGAGCTCGACCTCGACGCCGAAGCCGTCGACTCCGGTGCCCGGCGCGAAAGCCGGTGATGTTGCACTCCCGCGGCGACGCAACCCTAACGCTCCGATGCCGCTGCGTCTGCCCAACAACAAACTCTTCTTCGGCTACCATGTGCGGCCGGTCAAGACCAAGAAGCAGAAAGAGGAAGATGCTGAAAAGGCGAAGCGGCCGCACTTTGCCGGCCAAGGCCAGAGTCTGCGCGGTGCCGCGGTTAAGAGAAAGGGCAGCGACGAGGATGATGAGTCAACCACGTCAGACAAGAAGCCTAGCAGTGGTGGAAGCCGGCTGGACGGACGCAAGCCATTGTAGGCTATGACGAGTGGGGGGGGTTCTTTCCTGTCTAATGGACTCGTTTGTTTCTTGCTATTTATTATCACGAGGAGTTCGCCGGAAACTGAAACTGAAACTGCAACTGGACCGCATGTATGGATTATACGAGTACTAATAGACTCTGGGTTTTGGCACATTCTCGTCTCAAACAACTTCCGTCTGGCAAGATGCCAGGACCAGACAGACAGCATCCCTTTCTCGCGGCCGGTCGCGAGCTGTCATAGATTCTCTGGAACGTGGCATCGTATCGTGGCCCTTGCGTGTAGAGGACGATGGCAATTTCAGACGCCTTTCTTCTGTTCTTGGCTTTCGCGTTTGGGCATCTCGCCCCCTTTTGCTCATCATCGCCGATTGGGCTGCACAATAAATCGGCCATGGCCCAAAGCACAGCCCGGCCAAGTCGTTCCCTAAGACACGCGTGCCAGAGAAGCGCGGGAATTCCAGAGTTTCGAGACTTTGCATGCTGGTCAATTTTAATTTGCATGCCAGCCCAGGCGGTGTATGTGTAGTTTCCTTTTTTCCTCGGCTGGCCAGAGCCAATGGTGTCTTTTCTCCCTACGCAAGGGATGCAAAGACGGCCGAAAATATGCAGCACCCACCCGCTAGCTGTCAGTCTGCCAATCTCGGCCGGTTTACGAGAAGTTGTCGCCTATGTGTGTTGGGATACGCAAACTGGATCCTGCTTGGGGGCGATATGCGCATTCCATCCGCGCCTACGAACCCACTGCAGGAGCAGCTGATTCGGGCTTCGTGCAGTTCTACTGCAATTTTGCTGGGCATTGCTGCAGTGGCTGGCGCTCTTGCTCTGTCGCGCACAGTGAGGCCATTTCTCCCTTGTTCTCGCTGGCCATTCGGTAGTGGCAACGGGTGGAATTATTGTAAGTGCCCGAAATGGAAAGAGCGGCACTCGCCTTCTCCATCACTCTTTCCTTCTCAGACCTGTCAAGTGCCCCCCGCCGCCGAGGCAACGACCAGGAATGGCAGACAACGCGTTTTCTGGAGTGGGAAGGGACGACTTACACGCGACTTTATTTTTTATTCTGCCTTGGAAACTTATGGGCTTTGGGAAAGTCAACAAACCCTCGGCCATTTCTTCCATTCTCCATCCTCGCGCTGACTACGATATCTTGACTCGCCAGTGGTATCCAGATGAGCTCCTCCTTGTCTCTCTCTCTCCTCCACTGTGGCTCTTGGCCGTCGAATTAGTGTCGTCGTCAGTCTCTTACAAGGCACCGCATTCTCGCTATTCTTCGTGTTGCTCTTTTTCTGTCTTCTCTTATTATCTTGTCCTCTTCTCTGTCTTTCACCCTTAAAATCTTTCATCCATTGTTCTTTCTTGGCTCTTCTTCTCTTCCTCTCCATTCCTCTCGACTGTTTTTTCGCGGGCCTCACCCACAGCCACTCGTTCTCTTTCTCTCTCCAACACCTGCAGTCCGCAAAGCATGCCCTAGCGTCCTCCTCGAAATCGTCGTGGATCCAGCATGGCATCTCGTGCGAACTCGACGCGATCGGGCAACAGAATGCCGCTTGCAGACGTCACTTCGCGGGCAAATGCCACCAGCACGGCCGCCTCCTCCCGGCCACCCACAAACAACTGCACGGCCGCTCACGATGAGAACAGCTGTGCAGTTGTGGTGAAAGATGTATTTTCGTCTGCCCCTCAGACTGTCCAGCCTGCAGCAAACGGTACGAAGCCTCCCAATGCAGAGAAGCGCGGCTCTACAGCTTCCAGGGACTCGCGACAGACCTCGGACTCGCACCGGGTGTCCCCGTATTCCTCGTGCGATGGGTTTCCCAACAAGAAGTCCCATATTGGTCCGTGGCAGCTGGGCAAGACGCTCGGCAAGGGTTCCTCGGCCCGTGTGCGCGCGTCGCGGCACTTGTTCACGCACCAGCCGGCGGCTGTCAAGATCATTGCCAAGAAGACCGCCCGTATGACCCAATCTGGCAGCATTGCCCAACTGGACCAGGCCGACAGCAACCTGCCGGATGACATTGATGGTGTCCGCCGCATGCCTCTGGCCATTGAGCGAGAAGTAGCCATTCTGAAGCTGATTGAGCATCCCAACATTGTCAAGTTGTATGACATTTGGGAGAACCGCAACGAGATGTGAGTCTACCACCAAGGAATCTCCTTACGTCCATTGTGTGCCAAAGGCTCTTCTGTGATTTCTTGAGCTGACACTTCTTACACTCCCACAGCTATCTCATCATGGAATATGTCGAAAACGGCGACCTTTTCACCTATGTCAGCGGCAATGGCGCTCTGACAGAGGAAGCATCCGTCTTCATTTTCCGGCAGATGATGAGTGCTGTCCAGTACTGCCACAGATACAACATTTGCCACCGCGATCTCAAGCCGGAGAACATTCTCCTCAAGGCCGATGGCCAGATCAAGATTGCCGACTTTGGCATGGCTGCCCTGCACCAAGGTCCACGCTACCACCTATACACTTCATGCGGCAGCCCTCATTATGCCGCTCCAGAACTGCTGAAGTCACGGCCATACCGAGGAGACAAGGCTGATATTTGGAGCATGGGCGTCATCCTCTATGTCATGCTGGCAGGACGGCTTCCGTTTGACGAGGACGACATGGGCGTCATGTTGGCCAAGGCAAAGAAAGCCATCTACACCATGCCTGGCTCGTTCAGCTCGGAGGCGAAGGACTTGGTGCACCGCATTCTCCAGGTCGATCCCAAGGTTCGCATCAACATGGACGAGATGTGGCACCACCCACTCGTGTGGAAGTATGGCTACCTCGACGATCTCGGCGGAGATGGGGTTGATGGTGTCAACGCGGGCGGCCGTGACACGCAGATCGTTCCTCTCGACCTGACCAACATCGACACCCAAATATTCCGCCAGCTCCGCTCAATGTGGCACACTCTGAAGGAAGACGACCTTGCCAGTAAACTTGTCAGCAACGAGTATGTCTTCTTCCTTTTGCTGTCATCCACCATCTGTTTTGTTCACCAAAGACATTCTAACGTACCCCCAGACAAAACGACCAGAAACTGTTCTATTGGCTTTTGTACAATTATCGCGAGCGCCAGCTTGAGAACTTCAACCCAACGCTGACGCACTCCGTGAGCGACTACCACCATGTCAACAAGGTCACCAACTACTCAAAAAAGGTGTCGACGCTCCAATTCTCTCAGCAGAAAGCCCCTGGACACAAGCGCAGTGTCTCTCGATTCACGGTCATCTCCAACGTTGCGGATACGGATGCCGGAACGGAATACGGAACAATCAAAAGCTACGATCCCTACAAAGCCTCTCTGCGCCCTCAGGATACCCGTGCCAGCCATGCCAAGATTGTCATCCACCGCAACAACTCGGATGTCGAAGCTGAGGTGCGGTCCATTCTCCAGGCCGAGTGGTTGCGGGCCCGGTCTGCCTCCATGACAGGCAAGCGATTGCGCGCGCAGCAGAGGCGCGGAACTGTCTCCAGTCTGAGGCAGTCAAGGAGCGCCGTGAGCTCAATTCGAAGCACCCGAAGCAATGGCAGGCGTGGCGCAGCAGCTGTGAAGCCGGCGGTGCGACACAAACGGGGTGTGGATTTCTCAAATGTCCGCAAGCCCGACAGCGAACGGCAACGTAGCGTTAGCACTGCCAACGTTGCCCAGTCCCAAGATGCCACACTGATTTGGAACGAAGATCTGAGCGACTTCAGCTGCAAGATTGCCAAGGACCTGGATGAGGCTTTCATGAGCTCGCTGTTGACGGTGGATATTGCTGAAGGACAAGACGGGAGAAATTCTCCGTTTTCTCTGCGGCTGGTGAACCAAGATTTTGCCATGCACGACTTGCCACCGCCGTCACCCGAGGCTGTCATTGACCCTGTGTCAACCGTGCCGACTAAGTCTGTCCACACTATCGAGTCTAATCCTTGGGACTCGCGGCCCTTGCCTCCATCACCGCCCCGGTCCGATTCGGTTAAGTTTGAGATCCTGCAAGCTGAGGCCGTCCGCTACCAGCAATATGGCGCAGCATCCAAGAACGCAGCGCACCCAAACTCTAAGCCAATCGACGCAGCGGCGCCCTTGGATTCCAGCGACACATTCTACCCTTCAGATGTACCTGCGCCCTTGGCCGTTAGTGACCGCCGGGTGGTATCTGCACCTATCTATTCGCAAACGGAGAAAGCCGCCTGGCAACTGCCTGCAATCAGTGAGGCAACTACGAATCTCTGGCAAAGTATCAGTCCAGACAAGCCACGGGCCGTTTCGATGCCTTCGGAGTGTCCTGGGCGTACCGTCAACCACGACAACGAACGTCTGCCTGATCTTACCAACGGCGAAAACACAATTCGTGTTGTCGTGTCACCAACAGCTGTCCCGTATAAGGTACCGGTAGTGACAGCAAAGCCTCCGGGCCTTCAGAAGAATGCCAACCGCTCAAGGACAAAGGCCTCGGCTCTTACTGACACACTTCAGCGGCGGGATTCAACGAATAAACCACAGATGCGGCGTCCGAACGATGAGCGGGCCCAACATCATTTGTCTATTGTGGAGGAGGTCAACACACACGAGTCCTTTAGCAGCGACAGGAACTCTGGGCGATCGAGGCGGTCTTGGTTCAGGAGACAATCCAAGGCAGAGTCTCACAGCAGCAGCTTGCATTCTGATGCAGTTGTTCGCCCATCTTCCCAGTCGTCTCGTCGTTCTGAGACGCCCATGTCAGCAGTGTCGTTCAATTTGCCACAAGCTTCCACTGGACGAAAGAGCTTTGTGTCGTCCAATTTGCCACAAGCTTCCACTGGACGCAAGAGCTTTGTGTTCCCTTTTTGGAAGAGTTTGAAAAGTGATAGCAAGCTGGCTGTTACAGGGGTGAACGAAGAAGATACCGACATGGCTGGTAACACGACAGTGAACCTCACGAAACCCAAGAAGAAGACAAAGGGTCCCAGCCGCTCGGCCAGAGACAGCTTACGAGAGGAGGAAGAACAGAATGGACGCAAGATTGAGCCGCAGCAGAGTTGGCTGGCCAAACTGTTCCGTGTGAAGCCGGCGACAGCGCATATATGTCTGGGTATCTCCCAGCGCCGGGCGCGGCAAGAGATTGCCCTGCTGCTGAGGGAGTGGAGGTCTTACGGCATTCGTGATATTGAGGTCGACAAGGAGCACAACGTGATTTTTGCCCGGGTTGCTTCCAACAATTGTAAGTGATGTTGAACAGTGTTTTCCATGGCTGAAGACATGCTAACAAAATATCCTAGACTTGGGTATTCGTGAGGTCTCCTTTGCCTGCGAGATCATCACGGTGATTGAGCATGGGAAGCGTGGCCATCTGAGCATCATTCGCCTGACGCAGGAGAAAGGTTCAGCCAGTAGCTTCCATAAGGTGGCAGACACGATCAGAACGGTCCTTCAACAGCGCTACCTCTTGGTACCGGACAAGCGCAAGGCCAAGATGATGATCAAGACGCTGAATGCTTGAGGAAGCAAAGCGACAAACAAGCATTGCCTGTAATGGGGTCATCTACATTGCTTTTACATTTTGGTGCAAAATATTGGAGTCTTGCCTGTATTATGCCTTCTTTTCTTCGTTTCTCCATTTCCGGCCCATGCTTTGGAGTTTCTTACACGGGCAAGATTGGACTCATTTTGAAAGTTGACATTTTCCTATTCATTAGCTTTTTTCATTTTCGTTTTGGTTCTGGATGCATTATATTGTGTGTGTTTGGGATTCTACTTTGGGATTTGGCGTTTTTGTCGCCGTTCGCTCAAAAAGGGCACTTGTTACCGGCTTTCACAGCTACCCACTGGTCTGTCTTCATAGCTGCCCTTTACAGCACTTCTTTCAACTCTAATAGTTCTGGGGGGGGGGGGAGGTTTGTGGGTTAATTATGTTTGGTTTTTCTGGTTTTGTCAACGGACACCCCGGTATTGCCTGTGAGAAGAATACAGGTTGACAAGCAGAAACATGGGGGGGGCAGTGCTCTTCATTTTGCAGAGCAGAGCACGTTGTCAGTGACAGGAAGCTCTTGTCATTGGTCTCTCTGTGTCCCATAGGATGAATGTTTTGTCTCGTTAGCAGTTAATCTTCTATGG
Source organism: Raffaelea ambrosiae (assembly GCA_002778195.1). Classification (NCBI taxonomy): domain Eukaryota; kingdom Fungi; phylum Ascomycota; class Sordariomycetes; order Ophiostomatales; family Ophiostomataceae; genus Raffaelea; species Raffaelea ambrosiae. Next base: position 605,203 of record PCDI01000016.1, read on the forward strand.
TTGCCTTGGCGTTGTTAATTCTTTGGGGGGATTGAAAGGTATTTCGCCGGCGGTCAGTTGGGGGAGCAGACGAGCGATAGGACACATATGTCCAGGAATTTCAATGGTATGATAGAAACTCCTATAGTGTACGATGACCTCAGAAGCAAAGAGACAGAAAGACCAACATAGCAGAACGGGATTGGGCAAAGAATGGACCGGTACAGATACAGTTCCATATAATGGAAGGAAGAAGTTCGAATAACGCAAAATTCAAAACAATGATTCTCAATCGCTTTGTCGTACCAGCTTATCTGTGTGGCTTCATCTTTCACTCTCTGTTTTGATCCATCTCCCGGCATCTTCCAGCCCAACGGCTGCAGCCATGTCTCAGTCAGTCCCGTCAGCCTGCGTGGCTCTTGTGCAACCATGGGAAAAGTAGGAAGACACACCTAGAACTCAGCCACCTGACGCTATCTAGATTTTGGTCATTCACATCCTCGCGTGAGAATGGCGTGTGTGTGAGAGAGCGAAAGGAGTGTAAGACGACTTTGTGCTCGCCACCACCACCCCCGGAAGCCATGGCCGGAATTGGACGAGAAGGGAGGAGAGACAAAGAGGGCAGCAACCCCCTTTTCTTCCTCAATGTGTTCTTACTTTTTGTTTTGTTTTGTTTGTTTGTTTGTTTGTTTGCTTGTTTGTGTATGTGTGTGTGTTTGTCTTTCTTAATCAAGACTGACAATGGACGATCACATTCGAAACACAACCGCTGCTCAAGTCTCGTTCGGTTCCGGTGTCTTCAGGAGGTTAATCAAGCAAGGAGCTTTTGATGGACTCTTAAAGAAGGTCGGCTCAATAACAGACCTTGTCTCCGACTCCAATTGGGAAAAAGTAAAATTGAAAAATTGAAAAAGAAGGAGAAAAAAAATCTGTCCCCGGTATCGTGGGAACTCGGTAAAGAAGCAAAACTCTTGCCTCTCCGGTGGTGGACGGCATGACGGACACGATTCTCTTTCTCCTCCGCCTTCTCTCGCTGCCAATACAGAGAGAGGGCTGCACCCTTGCCCCCAGCGGCTGCAGCAAGTCGGTCTGCAAGAAAGGGGGGTTTTCTTTTTGACGAAAAGCTTTCCTCTTCCAACCTCTCTCTCTCTCTCCGTTTATTCGCAGAACGCTGCATGCTTGTCTGCGCAAATGCAAAGACAAAAGAGAAAACGCAAGAGGATCAACAGCAAAAAAAAAAAAAAAAAGCATGTGAAGAGAGGAGAGGGTGTCATGCTTTATCATCTGTCATCTTTTGCCAGGGGTGGAAACGGGGTCACCACACAGACGTCGCACTTGTGGGACTGCATGGGTGTAGGGGGAGAAGGCGGAGGGTGTGTGAGAACGAGGCTGCTACATTGCTATATAAAGACACAGGAAACGAGCAATCAATGCAATCAACACAATCAATGCAATCAATCAACCGTCAGCACGAATACGGAACAAAGGGCAAAAACAAAGATAACGAGAAAAATGCAGCATGCCAAAATAAGGTAGAAATTCAACAACCAATGTTTTTTTACGAATTTGTTTGGTTTTTGTACGTCTGCTGCCTGTCTGCATGTCATGCACGAATCTACCACCCTCCATCCGAGAAGCAGGGTTGGTTTGGTTGTTTGGTACTGTGTGCCCCTTTTGCTGCTCTTGCTGGTAGGTAGTCAGGTCTCTTGTGTATAAGCTTCTCATAGGCGGGCGACCGCATTGGATAGCTTCTCGTTCCATCATGTGGTTTCTTGCGGTCGCTCTCCTCCGCCTGTCCGCGTTCCGCCATTCGCTTTCGTTGCAGCCGACGGCAACCAAAAACAAAAATCAAACCAGCTGCGGGATGCAACGGCGTGTGTCTATTGTCCAAGGTAGGAATAGAGTATGGTACATCATATATAACAAAGATGTGCCGTTCGCCGGCGGCGCGGCGAAGCGGCGGGGGGGGGGGGCACGCGAGCATGCAACAAGAAAAAAACATGAACCGTTTTCTGCTTTCTCGATGCGGTAGGTGCTTTCATTGTGCATGGTGCAAACACATGCGGCATGCGTATGCCTGCGTGCTTGCATGCGTGCATTCTTGCATCCTTCTGTCCCTCTCTCTCTCTCTCTCTCTCACACACACATTGAAGCTGCAGGAGCTTCCTTCTCCTCCGAGCCAGGCAGATCCCGAGAAAAACCCAAATGCCATATTCCGTGGTTGTCGAAAGAAGAGCCTTTTGTGCCTTGGCATCGACAAAACGTGCTTTGCATTGCTACTTCGACGACGCACGAGGCCTGCAAGATGGCAAAGAAAGTGTCGGAGACGAACGATGGCACCAGCCAGGGCCCCCCTCCCCAAAAGGAGCTGTCACATTGCTGTATGTCTCTGTGGGTTTTGCTTTGTTTGTCTTTCTTTCTTTCCTGACCGGGGAGCCCATCTAAGCTATGGCTTCGTGGGAAGCAAAGCACATGGGCCACCAAATGGTGTGCCAAAGCTACGTCGGAGAGCTTTCTGCAGCTTCTTCCCCTCCCCCTTTCCAGTGTCCTTGATTTTCTCTTGGCAAGCAGAACGGTCCAGGAGGGTGGGACAGCCTCTCAGGGATCTTTTGTGTGCGCGCGTGCGTGCGTGTGTGTGTCCCCCTTTTTGTATTTCCAAAGGCACGATGTTCGGTAGACAGGGCCGTGCTCTCGGTTAAACTATGTATTTTTGGTGTCCATTGTCCCGTTGTCATTTTGATCATGTTCCCCTTTCTTCTTGGGGAGATCAGCTCGACGGTTTGTTTGTCAGACACTTGTCCTATTCTTTGGATCCTTGCACACCCCCTCCCCCATGTGACAGCTCGTACGAGCGATCCCGTCAGAATTTGGTTCCCGTCTTCTTCGTTACATTGGGACACTCATATTTGCCTCCAGCCTGGATTCTTAGTTTCGGGGTTATTTTTTTGTTCTCCCGTTCAGAGATCAACCTTGCAGAGAAGCACGAACGGAAAATGGCTGCTGAAGAGTATGACAAGATAACCAAAAGACTGGTCCAGAACACGAGATTGCCATCCGTTTTCGCGGGGTCCCCCACGAATTGGGGGGAAACAGATGACAGCAAGATGGGCAGACGGCCGAAGACGAGCCAGAACATACGACTGGGACACATATAAAGAAGGGGTGGTGGGGAACGAATCGCACAGCACGACAATGGGGCTGCTATTGGCATCGCCAATCGAGTACGGAATTCGGGGTTGGTTTGACAATTCGCAGAAGCAAAGAGAAAGACAGAGAAAGAGTCAAGAAGAACAGGGAGAGCAGCCGGGCCACGACGACCACCCCACGTTCTTGATAAGACAATGGAGGGCAGAGAACAACGAGGACCGAGAGAGAGAGAGAGAGAGACAGAGAGAAAGAGCGGAGGAAACAGGGAAGGCTGCGGGCTGCCACACGACACGTCTAGACGGTCGGTGGCGTAGTCGGCAGCGTTCATTCCCGTCGTGTGTGTGTGTGTGTTTGCGTGTGTGGTGTGGGTGGTTTGGAGAGTTGTACCCATCAGGTTGTACAGAGTACATATGGCAGGGAGGAGGAGCCGGCCCGAGGACGCTTGTAGATGGGACTTGGCCTGCTCGCATGCGGGAAGGCTGTGGATGCATTGAACCCTGGGGGGAAAAGCAGCAACACTCCGAGGCCAGCCCGCTCCAATCAGGCCGAAAGAGGGAGCGACAGCATTTTTGATAAGCGTGTGTGTAGATGACGGGCTCTCCTTCTCCCTTTTCGGGACGCTTGACGAGTACAAACATGGACAGGACAACAACAGCCAGCAAGGCAAACAAACAGACAAGCAAACCAAAGGAAAAAAAAACCCGCAGACGTTCAAACACCTCGGCCTCGCGTTTCCGCTCCTGCTCCTAACACCCTCGTCTCTTTTTTTTTTTTTTTGGACCGGCCGTCATCGTTGTTGTTGTTGTTGCCATGACCGAGCAGAACCATCAAAAGAAGAACCACCCAGACACAACTGCCGTACGTCCATGCTGTGCGATCTACAGGGGTTTTCTGAAGAACAAGCGACCATGTAGAAACATCCACGCAACGCGCAACGGCTCGCCGTAGACAATAGATGGCCACCGCAACCTGGATGGCACTGGCCGCGAACAGCAGAGAACAGAGGGCACACACACCCTCTTGTGCAGGACACACATTCTCGGTTCCAACGACCCAGCATGTCGCACTGCATCTTGGACAAGAGGCCCGGTGGGCGTCTCTCTCTCTCTCTCTCTCTCTCTCTCATTTGTTGGGTTGTTCTTGACTTGCCTTGTGCTGTCTTTTTTTTTTGGTCTTTTTCTTTTTTTGTTCTTCGCTTTCCTTCGTTCTACGTTCACTCTTTCTCTTGCCCGTCACGGCCAGCCACAGTCTAGTGATGCGTGTCGGGAGATCCTTCCAACAAATGGGCCGCCGATATACGAGTGAATCGGCCGAGGCTGCTACGAGCGAGAAGATCGAGGCCAGCCTCGGACAGGTACCAGGTAGTAAGTAGCTCCGACAGGTAGCTCCGACAGGTAGATAGCTACGGCAGCTCGGGCCCCTTGTTGGCCCCGTAGAGCACGAGCTCCAGAGCGGTAGCCAGCGGCAGAACGCGCACTTTCCCCGCGGTGTCCTCCTTCTCTGGCTGCCTGCTTTTCTTATTTGCCTCTCCTTCTCTGTTGTATGCTCGTAACGCATCGGACAGATCGTGGGCTTCGGTCGACTGATCCGTCTCCCACTCCCGCGTGCATGGCAACGAAGAATTGAACGTGCCCGGCCAAACTCAGCAATCCAAGCCGAACCCCCCCCCCAAAGCCTGCAGTCCAATCCGGCGGTGTTGGATATGGGGACCCCGGATTGGCTACCCGCGTAGACAGGCCAATGCAAGCCAGATACATGCCAAGAGGGTTTTTTTTTTGCTTGTTTTCTTTTCCTTTCTTTTTCTTTTTTCCGTTAGTTTGGCGTTGCCTCTTATCTTCTTCTTGCTCTCAACGAAAACTTTGTGCGTCTCCATTGAGTAGAAAAGTACGCTGTGTTATCTCCTGTTTCCCAATTGGGTGTTTTTGTTTTTATTCGCGCTCGTCCTGAATAGACAAGAAAAAAAAGGACAGCTTCTTTTTTTGGCAGCTTGTTTTTTTTTTCTATTAGCAAAGGCCCATGCTGTAAGCTCTGTGTCGTGTTTATTTCTTCTTACGCTCTGTGTCGTGTTTTGTTTCTTTTTTTGGTGCTCGAGCCTTACTTGTACCGTGCTTTGTGCAGCATCCATCATACCATATTAAGCCTGTTTTCAGATGCTGTCCTTTTGGTTTAGCTGATGTCTTATGTATCTGGAGATATTGCTTCATAGTGGAAAAGTTTAATCTGGTTGAGACAGAGACACTGCAGGCATGCAACCCCCCATGTTTTCTGTCTGTCTCGGTCTTTTATTTTTTTTATTTTTTTTTTATTTTTTTGGTTGGTTGCTGACAGAGCTGCAATGCCGTTTTTTTTCTTACGCATGGCAAGTTCGGCACTCTCTCCTGTCCTACTTTCCTCATTCTTGTCTCGTCATCCTTCATCCCTTTCATCCCCGCGCTGTTTCCCCAGGTTTTCAGGTTGAAATTTTGTTTTGTTTTTGTCTTTTAATGTTGGTCTCTTATCCAAGGCAGCAGGGATGCACCTGGCACAAGAAGGATTTTTCCTATTTTTTATCTAATGTTTATGCAATTTATTGCTTTCGTTGATTTTTTCCAATTTTTTTTTTCACCTTCACATATATTGGCCTGTCGTCGTCTCAGTTCCGGGAACAGTTTAGCACGCCATCGCCTGGGACATTGGGGTAATACGAAAGGCCATGATCTCACATATCTGACACAGCACGCGCATACGGCGTACGTGGACAGACAGATGGCCGGGAACGTAATCCTGCGTGTTCAACATGGACAACATTGGAGGCAAGTACGCCGCACAAATAGCTAGAATTGGCAGTAATAGTAATACGCCACGGCCAGAAACAAGATTGCCCAGGATGTCTCAACAAAAGAACAAGATGGCGTCCCCCCCCCCTCCCCCCTGTTGGCCCGCCTTTTTGTCTTTGCGTAGAACTTCGTAGCATGTGGCTGTATCTATATAGTACGAGCAACGGTATCTCGCCTCGCTTAGGCTGGTCTTGCCCTTGGTCAGCCGGGATCGGCATTGCTGGAAGGGAGGGGCGAGCTTGAACCGCGATGGGCACAAAACAGCAACAAGCAAGCTGCAGGAGCTCTCTTGGAAACTGGGAAACCGAACAGAACAAGGCAGCTCTGTCTTTCTCTTTGGCCACCCCTCCTCTGTCGTTGACAACACCCAACGCCCAGTGCATATGCCACGCCCCTCCTCGATGTCTCTGGTTGGAATCTGCTTTCTCTCATTTGTCCGTCTTTCTCGCAGCTCCTGTATCTCCAGTATCTCCAGTATCTCCTGTAACTATCTGCTGTACGACCATCTGCTGTAGGTGTATGCCTCGCCGATGTCGTTGCTTCTCTCATCCAACTACAACTCGTGGCATGATATCTTATCTTCACACCCTGGCAGCAAATCCTCCCACTCTTGTCAAAAGGTCCCCCCCTCCCAAAAGTGACTGGTCACCGCCTCTGCCAGACTGATTTTCCCATGGTTTTTTATTTTACGTTGATGCGTTTGTTTGACAACTGATGGTGTGTAGCAGGGGGGGGACCAGCACCAGAGATGTGTGGTGGTGTGGAGGGGGTGTGTACGAGTGTGTCTTTTTGGGAGCTCCCACATACGACTACTCGTACAGACAAGAGCTCTCTCCCTGCAAGTGGGATGCAAGTGGGATGCAGCTTTGGCTCCTACTCGCTGTTTTGGCAGCCAAAAAAATGGGAACGTCCGGAGATTTCCACAAAATATGCTCACGCGTCCATCTCCCACTCTGTCAAGAAAAGGAAAAAAAAAGATAAAATGTTCTATCAAAGACCGACATTTTTAAGACACACATGAAATGCATAACTATCTTGAACCGCTGCAGCTCATACATAATTACACCGTGGTCATTGCGCCCGGTTCTGGCACACTCCCCACATTTTCTTCCTTTTGCCTGCCGCCCACGCTAAAGCAACCACACACCTCACACAGAAGCAGTCAATAGGCGTGAAGTGTTGTTCACCGTCTTTTTTTGCACCTTCTATACTCGTAGATATATATCATATATTCTGCCTTTTTGTCAAAGAGGACAAGGGGGGGGGCCAGGAGGGTGTCACCAGGCGAGGTGGTGTAGAGAGAGCGCGTACTCGTACTCGCCCATATTATCTTGGGCGCCAGATGATAGCATTTTGCATGATAGCCAAAAGCAAGAGACTCTCTCTCTCTCTCTCTCTATCTCGCGTCTTGATCGTCCTTCTTCCGCGGCGACGACCGCCCGCCGGCCATCGGCCGAACACGAAATACATCTTCCGCCGCTCACCTGGCCATTTCGCTATCCCTGGTCTCCATGATCACCTTCCTGCGTGTGTACTCGTGTGTGTGTTTTCCTCGTATCTCTCCGCATGTCTCTGCCCCTCTCTGTCTCTCCCCGTCTCTCTCTGCGTCTCTCCGTGTCTCTCAGCGTCTACCAGGCCGGCATCCTTCCTCTTGTCTGAGACAGCCAGGTTTTCGCTCTGTCCTGATAACAGCTCTCCTGATAACACAATCAATTCGCAATTCGCCCCGTGGGGGGATCCCAAGAACGAAGGAAGAAGATGGCCCCCCTCCCTCCCCTCCTGGTCTTGGCTCTCTTTCTCTTTTTCCTTATTCTTCGTGGGGGCCGAACGCGGACCGGACTTTGATGTGATGGTCTCTTTTCTGCCCTTTATCAACCCGAAGCCGTCACTCTCTCCCCATAATATCTTCGGTTCGGTGGTAGGATAGCATATCAGCCCTGGGTTTTTTTGTCTGGGTACTACGAGTATGTCGACAGCAGATAAAATCGAACGCGCCTTTGCCCACCCCGGGCTGACAGCAGTTCGACGAGCACAAGTACGAACTTATTTACACTTGTTATTACCACCCACAAGGCACTTGCCCCCCCCCCCCCCCCCCCCCCCCGGCGAGGCCGAGCCCAGGGCCAAGCAAGTAAAATAAAAAAGAGAAACAAAAAGAGAAACAAAAATACACAAAAATACACGCTGAGCCTTGTTCCTTTTAGGTAGCTGTTAATTTTAAAGATAATGCAGGCAGTTATCTTGCTATGGGTGGCTGTTTTAGGCCTTCTCTGTTTTAGGTAGCTCCTTGACTAACAACAGTGGGCAGCAGTCCATAACGTGCCCGAGTCGATGAATGGCGAGAGACAGAGAGCCTATCTTCTTACAACGGCGAGGGCGAGGGGCCGTAGGAAGACTGTACGCGAGTAGCATGGAAGGAAAATAAGGTTACATTTTTTATGAACGCCGTCCTACATCTTGGTAGGTGCCGGAGCCCTGATGGCCCTTCAGAGAGGGGTTTGTATGAAAATGGCGCCGCACTGGACCTTTTCAGCCCACCCACCTGGATAAAACTAAGAAACCGCCCACGCTCACGTGATGTAACCTTGACACCTTTGTATGCAGGACATGCAAAAGCCTATGCAAGCCCCGTTACAAGGTGGTAATGCACACATTTGATACAGGTGGCTAATACAAGTGATACAAGAGACACAAGAGACGCAAGTGACACAAGCATGTACCAGAAACACTGTATTCGTCGTTTCCTAACACTATGTGCTCGCAATCGTGCAATAGGCAAAAGGGCAAAATGGGCAAAATGGGCAAGAAGGGCGAAAGAGCGGGGAATAATCCCGTAGACCAAAAAAAAAAGAAAAGAAAAAGACGACTACTCGTACACAGAACCACACGTTCTTTTCTCAGGACACATGACCGCCACCTGGTCCGGCCAAGTAAAAATTCTGACATGAACCAGCTACAAGCGCAATCCGGGGGCGAAATAGAGCGAGGAACAAAAAAAAAAGACCAGTAGTAGAAATGTAGGTCTGGAGAAGGCGGCAAAAAAGCCAAAGATGACCAAGAAATATCAGTATGTACTCGCACTTATAGAAGGCGATAAAAAGACGAACAAATTAAACGAGTCAATAGACGAGAGAAATTTAGTATAAAAAAAAAACCCGAAGAGCGGCAAAAAAGTGACAGACAACCCATGAAAGAAGAAGCTCACTAGTATAACTACGAGTACTGACTAGACCTGCCTCTTTCTTCAATGGTGGCTTGTTCTTTTTGCCGAGGATTAGAACGGCTTGTCTGTTTTTTTTTTTCTGGAGACTGGCTGGCGCGAGGGAATACTCCGTGCGCATGCCCGTCCTATTTTTTTTCTTCTGGAATTTCACGTTTGCGTGTAACCAGGAGCAGGGTCTCTGAGGAGCAGCAAAAGATCCTAAGACGCGGCAGGACAAGACACTACATCCAGGGAGAGGAACGTGGACAGATATCATGATTACGACAGGTTTACGAGTACGGTATCGACATGTACGCCGACGTACAAGAGGAGCAGAATAATAAAATCAGAATAAAAATTCAAGGCTGGAGCATCCCCAGTCTAGAAAGTCCAGAAGACAGAGAGACAGCACGCAAAAAAAAAAAAGACTTTTTTAGTTTAGTGTCTCTCTGGGGGAGATCATCCCAGGCGAACAGGGGTGGTGGTGGTGGTGGGACCCCTCTATGGGACGTCTGTGTGTGTGTGGGTGAGTGGATTGCAAAGTGTTCGCGAACGTTTGCGCGAAAAACCCCGGAAAGTCAGAGGAGTGGTTAATGCGTGAGAGAGAGGAGGAGGGAGAGTGGAAAGAAGCTGAAGAAGCAGAACAAGCACCAGTGGCTAGAAGACGCAGAAGGCAAAAAAAAAAAAGGTTCCGACTTGTTCCGCATGAGCGAAAAGCCAAAATGAATCTTTCTGGGTCTTACTTGGGTTTACTGGGTCCTCTGGGTCCTCTGGGGGTCTTCCGGGGCATCTAGGTCTTTGCAAGGGATAGGAGACTTTCTTGTTCGGGCAAGGTTGAAAAAGAGATGCGTTGGACGGGATGGTTTTGATGGGTCTTGGTTTGATATTGGCCCTCGTAGAGGCTGGCTGGCCCTGCTGGATGGAGTAATACAGTCGAGGTGTGGCCGGCCGGCGGTGTCCAGGGATTGAGGTGTTTGAGAAATTGTTGGGGTTGAAAGGGCGGAGGGAAAAGGGAAAAGCAGAAACAGAAAGAGGGGAGGGGGGATAATTCGAAGGATGCAGGCAGGCCGAAGAAAAGAAAAGACGGGGTAAAGAGAACATGGATGGCGGCGTATCTTATGCCGGAAGGGGAGAGGAGCTGGGGAAGAAGGGAAGCTATGGGTATCTTGCAATACATTCGCAGGTACTAACTAGTTGTGTCGGAAGGAACAGGTTTTAAGAATTTGGCTGTTGATGGAACTTGGAATGATGGGCTCTAAAAGCTTGGGAGGCGTATGTGTAAATGGGAGCAGACTTGGCAGAAAGGCAAACCAGGAAGCCAGAAAGGCGGAAACAGCAGACAAACAGGACACCGCAAGCCCATACGCAGGCAACTCATCTGATTATAAAGCACGCCGACCCCAGCCAAGCACTTGAGCCTCTGCAGTATTGGCCCAGGAGGCAGTTGGAACATCCGGGGCATTGGTCACAGAAACTGGCGCTGCCGCCAGGGGTTCGCAGATGCTCAGAGATTCGCCATTGACCACTCACCTCCGCGTCAGCCCCTCCGCCAGGTTGATAGATGGCCCGACTGGCTCCCCCCCCCCTCTCTCCCAAAGGGCGTCCCTAACACTATACCAAAGTAGATGGTTCATAGAAAGGGCGGCCCAAGGGCGGACAGGCCAGAGCGGACAAGTAAGCGAGCTGGGCTGGGCTGTTGGCGTGTCCCCGGCATTGCATCCGGCTGGACCAAGCGTGCGCGGCAGCCAGGGCGAGAACAATACGAGCGTCAGGAGCGTCAGGAGCAGCGTGCTGCTACATACATAGTATTCGTTACGTGCCCTGTCCTCTTGTGCACACCGGTGGGATGACGCAACAACGCCGAGGAGGATAGATTACGGAGACGGTATGTATGTGCGTGTGCGTGTGCCTTGATTCAACGGATGGAGCACGAGAGAACTCGGGCATGCGACGATGCAGTGAGTACTATGTCGGCGTATTCTGTACGAGTTATTGCACTTGTTACTCTACCATGTACGAAGCAAAGAAGATATCGCAAAGAGAGACAGACACGCAAAACGCCGAGCAAAAAAGCGGATCACTGCCGGTCACGCCCACAGTGTTTTTTCACATCCTTCCACGCCTTCCTTCAGCGGCTTCCACCACGCTAGCCCAAAAACACGCCTCCACCCATCGCTCCTGCCTCCCCGGGCTGCCACCCGCCGGCAGCGTGCCCTCGTCCCCAATCCCCCATCCCACGCGGCAGCATTGCCCAGTTAGCGTGCGACGCCTGCAAGTCAGAGGTACTTGCCAGAGGGACTTCCCTCGCCTGCGGCACCCGTACCCTGGCTGAGGGTGCCTTTGTCGGTGGCCCTCGGTCGCTCTTTCCAGTCTGTGCGTGTCATTCCCCCCCTCTCTGTGCTCTGTGCTCTGTGCTCCTTCCCTGGCTCCCCTCGGCTCCCTGCTTCTGGCTGTCCATCCCCCCCCTCCTTATGGGGGCCGCCGGCCAGAGCCACTAACTAACAAGTTAGTGAATACCACCACCACAGCCAGCCGGAACTGGAATTGTGGGCTTTTTTTGACACAAATCTCCCATTCCAGCGGCCGGCACGATATGTCTCGTCTCTTTCTTTTTGCGTCCACCCACAACCCAAACCCAGACTAGCCACACACCCCCCCAACAACGAACACAACGCTCGCTCGCGCCGGTACATTCGTGCATTACATTACACTCACCCGTCTGTTCTTTTTTTTTTCCTTTCCTTTCCTTTCTTGTCCAGTCTGTCCTGTCCCTCTCTCGCTGCCGCTGCAGTGCATCTTTGCCTCTTCTTCCACACCGACCTGCTCGGACTCTGCTGTCGCTTTCTGTCTTCTTTTCTGTTTCTGTTTCTGTTTCTGTTTCTGTTTCTCTCCGCTCTCTCCCTCCTTTCTTCTCCACGCTCGAGTCCGTTTCCTCTGGCTCTCTCTCCCTCATCCTGCCTCGCCCTGCCTCCAGTCTAGCGGCCTATATCTGGCCCCCCCCTCCCCATTGCCGCCCTCCCAGGCTCTGACGCATTCATTTCGAAATCCTGCCAGCAGTCCCAGATCGTGCAGCCTTGCTCCCAGCTGCGCACTTGATGCCTCGGCTCCTTCGGATTGCGTCGTCGACTTGACCAGCGCCCTTTCCCAGCACACAGGCGTGTCTGAGGATACCGTTTCCGACTGCTCTCGGCCTTTGGCCAGACTGTCGTCACGCGTCACCTGCTGCACCGCACAGCTTTTTTAGGCCATCACCAACTGTCCCATGCACGACATCTAATCGCACGCACACAACAGCCTCACAGCCACGACACAGCGTCTTCGCCCGAACCACCTAGCAGCACTTCCAACATCCAACGGTGGTCCAGACGCTCACAGGATTCTTCATTTTTTTTAGTGTTGTTTCTCCCTCTCGCCCCGCGAAGTATCTCTTTAGCTACTCCGTACTTTTTCTTATTTATTTATTTTTTCGACCGCCAAAAACCTCACATTAAATCCGCTTCCTGCTCCTCTGGTTTGCCTCCCCGGGAACAAGGCCCTCACCTTCTTGCCGCCGACCACGCTGCGCACTTCTGCCGCCCCCCCACCCCCCTTCAGGGACCGCAGAAACCACATATACACGCACGCATACACACACACATATATAATTCGCCCAGCCAGTCTTGCCTATGACGGAGAACAGGTAGTCTTCTTCGTCTCATCGAAGCTAAACCGTCGGAGGTATTGGGCATCGCAGTTGGACACTGCCTTCCCCACCGGCCCGCACCCGCCTCCCAGACCGTCAAGATGGCCGTGGTCATCGCGTCCGACGACTCGGCCTACTTCGCCGCCGGCATGAGGCGCTCGCACTCCCAGCCGAAGCTGTCGTCCACCAAGACATCCTTCCGCCAGTCCTCCTCTGCCTCGCGTATCAGCGACATCTATCACCAGCAACAACAACAGCACCACAACCACAACTACCACCACCAATCACAACACCACCCCCACTCGCCGCCGCCGCCACACTCCCCAAGTGCCCATCTTCTCATCCACTCACCCGCCGACTCGGTCCCGTCGTCCCCCCGGGATTCCCGCGTCTCCTCCTCCGAGACCACCCCGGTGTCCTCGTCGCCCACGAAAGCGTCAGTCGCCGGGCTCCGTTTGCCTCCGCGCCTCGATCGCCCCGGCTATGGCTCGTCCCCGACCGACACCGACGACGGCGACGAGGCCGACGTCGCGATAGATTACTCCCACTATGACGGCGTCAGCTACTTCAACCCGACCGACGACCTGGAGCCGCTCTCTATCCCCCACGCCCTGGGCGGCTCCTACGCTGCCTCGCCCAACGACAACAACACCCTGTCGTCCGAGCCTTCCCGCACCAACTCGTCGGACTTTGAGTACTGCGAGCACGTTGAGCATGCTGCCGAGGACGACACGGCCGTTCGCGCTCTCCCCTCTCGCCATGTTGACTACCTCTCCCACAACTGGCGCGAGGAGGACATTTGGGAGTCGTGGAAGTACATCGTCTCCCGTAGAGGCGACTACAGCAATGCGGCCCGCCTAGAAAACGCCTCGTGGAGGACATGGATGAAGGCGAAGAACAACCTGAAAACGGTGTCTCCAGAGACTTTGAATTGGTAGGCCTCCTTCTCGGTGACTTATCGGTGGTGCTATGGCTTCTTCCAGCCTTTCGGGTGTCATTCCCACCCCTTGCACGCCACTCTTGCTTCAATCTTGTTGAATCGAGTATCAAAACACGTTTCTGACTCTATAAACAGGCTCAAGGACTGCGACGTCACCTGGCTGTATGGCCCTTTACAAACGGGCCACACCGGGCTCACACCTACAAAAGCCCAGGACAGCGCCGAGCTGACCAAGTCCAACTCCTTCCTGCGCAATAGCAAGAAACCTATTCTCAAGAAGAGGAGCATGTCGGAGCTCATGCTGCAGCGCTCTATATCCGCCTCGTCGCTCCTCAAGCAGGCTGCCGCCGCCGTCCAGGCCCAGCAGAAGGAGATGGGTGGCTGCTTGCCCGCCCGTCCCCGCCTCGAACGCTCCAACACCGATTACGCCGCTCTCCCTTTCTCGTCCAACCACTTCACGCCTGGCATCACCAGTATGATGCAGTCCAATTCCTCCTCGGGCATTGGCTCGCCCTCCTCAGAGCGGAAACACATCCACTTCAATGAGCAGGTGGAGCAGTGCATTGCCGTTGAAGCCAAGGACGAGGAGGACGAGGACGATGAGGAGGACGATGATTTGGGCACTTCCAGGTTCCGTTTCGACGACAGCGACGATTCGGATGACGATGGCGCCATCATGATGAAGCGCACAAACTCAAGGGGACGCCCATTGCCTCGCCGCCGGCATTCATATGCCGCTCCCGGCGAGAGCAAGACGATCGCCATGCTCCCCTCGACTACTCTCAAGTACCAAGACGACCTTGATCCGTCTGATTTGGGCACAGCCATGAAGCATACGTACCGCAGTCCTGTGATGTCGCCTTCGTCTTCGCAGGAGACGCTGCGCCCGTCAAGGACATCCAAGAAGATGTTCTTTGCGGAAGACGACGAGGAGGACGAAGACGACGACGACGATGATGATGACGAGGACGAGTACGAGGGAGTCCAAAGCCGTCAATTTGCCAGCCTGAATGGCCACCTACAGCGACCGGCCGACGACAGTGAGGAGGATGAAGAAGACGACGAAGACGACGAAGACGAGGATGAGGATAGTGAAGATGAGGGTCTCGGTATGTCCATGGGCAGCTCGAGGCAGCGCACTGGCGGCCTGATCTCATCCTCTGCGTCAACTTCCCGACTGGCCAGTTACCAGGGCCAATCATCCTTCGGCGGCGGCGGTGGCGGCGGTGGACTGAAGCGGACAACATCAACCAGCAGCCTTTCTGCAGAACCGGCTGGAATGCGCCGAACAGCCTCGGGTATGTTCATGCCCTACGACGAAGGTGAGCCTGCCGGCGGCGGAAATGGCGGGCTGGTTGGTCGGGTCATTGATACGGTCAACACAGCCCGCGACATTATCCACGTCATTTGGAATGTTGGCTGGAGGAAATGATTCTATGCCACATTTATTGTGTTCATTTTTTTCTATTCTTCTTCGCTTCTTCCTTTTGTCTTCTTTCACAATAATTCCTTTTTTTTTGTTTCTCTTTTGCTGCCTCATATGTTGCAAAAACAAAAACCGATACCCCCCCCTTCGCCCCAGGGCCTTTTACTGATATAATCTCTCTTGTTAATTAGGAGGGAGTTCGAGTTTGCGCCGCAATAGGTTCGGATAATTGGGGGTGCGAGAATACGTTGGTGGGCAGGATAAGGGCGGCTTGTATATGTCTGATCTTCTTGATCTCTCTGTACCTTGTTTGGCTTCCGCACAGACGTGTTCCGAGGGCGACAAGAGGCTTCGTCTGACCCTCTCATGTACCACCTTTTCTTGCCTGTCCTCGCTGGGGTGCGTGCGAGATACCTGTACAGACAAGGCCACCCAGCATACGAGGAAAAGAGAAGGAACACCTCGGACCGACTCGTCACTGCCATCGCCGTGATGGACACGCTACTTCATCCTCTCACCCAAAATGAATCGACCACGGCGAAACTGCACACTGCCAAGGCGACTTTATCTACATCTCGTTCACCTACCGCACTATCTAGCTACATTCTCTCGGCTTCTCAGCTTCTCAGCTTCTCAGCTTAACAGCTTCTCAGCTTGTAAACTGAGCTGGTATTCCCACTCGGCCGGATGGACTCCCTGAAACGGTATTTGACTCACTAGCTCCTGGACAGCTCCGGGGTCTACCTCGATCGACCGTTTCCTGGAGAGCCGCCTTTTTATACGTTACGATTATGGCATTTGCTCATGGCGTTGATTGGTATTGCGTCTATTTGTCTTTTTTTTCATGTTTATAGGGGAAAGGAACTGGGGAAAATCACGGACGCGGTCAAAAAAACGGGTGAATTGGGTTTTAACTACGGGCGC
The DNA here is from genome assembly GCA_002778195.1 of Raffaelea ambrosiae. Classification (NCBI taxonomy): domain Eukaryota; kingdom Fungi; phylum Ascomycota; class Sordariomycetes; order Ophiostomatales; family Ophiostomataceae; genus Raffaelea; species Raffaelea ambrosiae. Next base: position 621,319 of record PCDI01000016.1, read on the forward strand.
GTCGTTTTCGGGGTTGCTTTTCCTTTTCTTTTTCCATTTATTTAAGAGGGTGTTCGTTGCCCTTTTCTTTTGTCCCCTTTTCAGTCCTGGTTTGGATTTCGGGATGGGGGTGTTTTTTTTTTTTTTTTTTTTTGTTGTTGCAGAGCACAGCAAGGCAGAAACCGGAAAGCATCACCACCATCCGCATATAGGGCGGGATTTCATGGCAGGGCCGAGCAGGCAACAGGTCCCTCTTTATGACCTTTTTATCTTTAAGTTATCCAAGGTCGACGTTCTGGCTCTCCAGCTTCACATATATGTTCTCTTATACTTGTTTCCTTCTTGTCTCTTCTTCTGATGACGTACTCTTTCTACCTTGTTTTTCTTCATGGCATGCATATATTCGCTTTCTATTTTGGGGGAGGGAAAGGCGAAACAAGGGGAAACCGGACAGATAGGTGAAAGCTGGAAACGGGTTTACTCATGGACAAGGATGACAGGAGAACCTGTTGCTTGGACAAGCGCATCAAGGGAAGCATGCCATGGGATAGGGTCTTTGTGTTTGTTCTCATTCATGCTTCATTGTTTTTTGTGTTTTATTTCACTTTGTTTTTTTCATCTTCACTCGGTTGGGAACGGACAACTGCTGGCAAAGTTAATGACAATAACGAAACGGCTCTGTAAAGGAAAGGAAAGGGGAAAGAAAAAAGCGATTTCCACAATAAGAAAAAAAAATTCCGAGTTGCTCCATGGTGAGTGCGGGGGTTGGATGTGTGAGTGTTGAGTGAGAGCGTAATGAATGAAGGGCACGAGCATTGAGAATGTGATAATAAATAATACCATGGGTCTAGTTTCTATTTGAAGCTGCGGAGCCGGCCGTCCGGCATCAGAATTCTGGTCTCGGTCACGGGGAGAAATTACGGGGTTCTTGCGGGGTAAACTAACGGGCATACGAAAGAGATAGCCGAAGAGTGTGTAGAAAGTTCCGACGAGTGACAGACATGGCAAATGTCACGATAATTTTAGGTCATTGTGTTGACACGTGACCATATAAACGACGCAGCAGCCGAAACCCCAACCCAGCTGAGTTGAGCAACAGGGATGGAGATTCTCTTTGTTCAGAACTCAATGCTTACATGTGAGTCAAATGGCTGTCAGTTGTGTTTGGAACCACAGAAGAGGAGAAACGACCGCAAGTGACATGAGAATGAAACAAGAGGTGAACGACGAATGAAGCATAACTAGATTGAGAGTGGCTGAATAATGACTAGACCCAACTAGAACAGACTGTATTTGGACTTGAGAACCAAACTGTATCAAACTGCAACAAACGATACTACCAAACAGAACTCCGGTAACACAATGACTCAGTACAAACAAACAAACAGCTATATAAGAGGCAGTTCCCTCCTGCACTTGCCGAATTGCAAAACTCTCTTCTTCTTCCTTCAACAACATGCCAACGATTATTCATTCACAAACCCACCTTGGGCGGAGTCGTAGCCACGCATAGCCCTTGGTCATGGGGATATACACAGACCAGCGACTTCTCTCGCAAGACAGATGAAAACATTGGCCGCCTACACCCACCCCGCGAGCCGACGAGGAAAGCCAGTAGCATGACTGGAGGCTTCCCGAAAATATATACGGTCTCCTCAGGGGCTGTTTCGGTGCAGTTCCTAGAAGCTCGCGGCGGCTGGTATGGGGAACAGTACTCGACTAAGAAACACGACCTGGATGATGAGTTGTCCCCGAGACACCCATATGGCACGGAAGCCACAACGCATGTGCCAGCAAAGACGAAGAGCTATCTCTCGCCTTGCCCTTTTTGGGGGGGGGGGGGGACATACAAGAACGTTTGGCTTCGTTACCAGGCGTCGCACGCGCCAGGCCCCAAGCTACATGCTCTCCCTCTGTCCAACTCTCTCTCTCCTCGGTGCTTTCCGGGCACGTCTGCCACGTGTCACGGAACCCACAATGTCTAGCGCTCGCCCAGCTTGTCAGCGTTGGAAAGAGGCAACTCGTGAGCCCCAACCGTGGTGGATGGTTTTCTGGGAAACAACGCGGACAACAAAGCTATAGCCCAAAGCGAAACTCGGACGAGGCTTTTTCCAAGACATCCAAGACATCCAAGAACTCCACATGCCACGGGCTTGGATCGACGACGGGGCATTCGGCACCCAGTCCTTGGACTGACTCGATCTCTGGATCGTCGTCGACATAAAACAAAAAGAAAAAAAACCCAGCCTGGCATACTAATCACCAGCCACCTGCCACGACCGAACAGGATCTAGTTTCGTCAACACCAGAGTTCAGGTGCTGCTTCCTTGATATGAAAACCCGACATGTCGAGCCACAGTCTTGTTTGACGACGAAACCGATGGCTGGTTCATACGTCGATTGATCCATAGTCATGAATCGTTGCACATGTTTATGAGAGGAAACACATCCAGCGATTTTGTTACACCTACTGGCTGAGAGAATATTCAGTGCAAATCTCGGAAAAAAAGGTTCATTGACAAGAGCAACCAGGCCAGCATGTGCCACGGTGCAATAGTCCTAGCTACTTGGGACAGAACCAATGACCAGCTCTGTGAGGCAAGAAGAGTAACGGGGGTGTCTTTTTTTTCCCCTGGGAACCGACAGAACGAAACAGCCGCAAGACAAAGACGTGGCCCGATGGGAGTCCAGTATTTTCGACGAAGCCCAGTATATCGAGGCGCCAACAGGCACATGCGGATGGCTGGCGAGACGGCTGCAGACACGGAGAGATATTTACATGTGCCAGCCACGCCGTTCTCGAACACGATGGCAGACATCCAAGGGCATTCTCACGGTGATGTCCGAGCGAGCGCACATACACGTCGGCTAATCCTAACCCTGGTTCGGCAACATGGCTGCACTCCCTGTCGGGGCCTTCTTTTTGATGGCCCTGTTGACCAGTTTCCGGATACAGGTCCATGTTTCTCGCACACTAAGACGGTTCTGAATATATGTATGACGAACGAGACAGATACTACAGTCCGCGCTGCAGAAGGATCTTCAGCACACGAGATTGGCATGGGAAAATTGCTCGTCAGACAGCCTAGTGGGATTTCGTTTCTTTCCGAATTGGACCATTTGTCGTGCTTGGCAGAACATCACGAACCAGGGCAAGCAAGCACCAGTACATCAACAGACTCCTCCTATATACGATCGCTGCGGGATGGGACGATGATGCTGCACGACCAGTCGGACGTGTTCGTCTCCACATCCATGCCGTTCTCGCTCATCCGCACGGCTGCCAATGGCAACAGAAGACTGTACTCCGGCGGCGGAGCACCGTTGCTTTTTTTTTTTTTTTTTTTTTTTTTTTGGCACGTCTGCCCTTGTCACTGTTGGCGGTGAAAGAGAAAGAAAGGCAACGAATCACTGGATCCTAGGCCATTCTCGACCGACAAGGAACGTATACGACCCTTTCATTGGTATGATTCCCTTCGCCAGCCTTGACGATATAGAGGGGCGAGCCCGCACCCATCCAGCATCTCATCCACAACAGGAACTTGCTCTGTGGCCTGCCAAAAAAAACACTCCTCTCCGCGTTTCAACACGTGAAAATCACGCGCCAAAACTGAACTGGGTGGGCACGCGGCGTCCACGTCCTGGAGTGTGCGCGTCGACTACGTCTTCCGGCCAAGGGGCGTCCTGACACCGACTGATTGGATCCATTCGCTCGTGGTGGGCGAGGCACAGTCCGTCAAGGACAGACACTGGGCTCCTGGAGGACCGCATGCGCATGAAGCCTTGGGGGAAAAAAAAAGGACAAACGGGAGCGACGAAGCATTGTTGCCGTCGGCTGCCGCAATGGGGGGCTGCTGGCCGAGGACCAGCAGCACGCTCAGCAGGCAAAGGCGAAAGGAGCGCCACCAGGGAGCTACGGGGGCCGTGCTGCCGTGCTGCTTTGCGAGTTGCCAGATGTGCTCCCAGTCCCTCTCGGACTGCGAGCCCAGGAAGAGAGCCGGTTTGGCATCTTCCCGCACGTCCGGACGATCGACACAAAGGCCGCCCAGCATCGCTGTTTCCTCCAGGTCTGTAACGTCGCCGTTGGCGGAAGGGGAAAGGAGGGCAGTCATTGGATGTTGGCGATGTTGCATGCGGAGTGCCTGCTTGGGAATGCGCTCGTCAACTACGCGTATTCCGAGGACGCCGCACGGAAAAGGCTGGCAACCCTGGATCGTATCGTACCAGCTTCTATTAGGAACAAGATGCATACAAACATGTTACCAGGGACTGCCCCCAGTGACTGGGTGCTGTATGGAAACGTCTGTATTCAAATAAAAAAACTAGCTAATAGCTGCACCGATGGAGGGCATACAAAACAAAGTGCAACACCTTTTCCCTCTAACCCAAACAGTATTGTCACGGCGAGGAACGTAACTATGTTTCATCCAGTAACTATACGCATAGTGATTTCGCGTCTGGAAACAACTAGACTCATGCAAAAGCACCCCAAGTTCATTCATGCTCGTAGCTCCTCCCAAGCTTCCCGGTCCTTGTTCCTCTGTTGTTCCTTTGTCCGAAACGTCATGTCCAGCGGTTGTCTTTCTTCGGATAGATTCTGCTTTCCCCAAGACTGCCTTTGCTCTCATCCTTCTTCGTCACTGGCCACGGCGTCGCCTTGTGGGCGTAGCATCTTGCTGTCATGGACGCCATTAAGGGGCCCGCTTGGTATCGTCGGCCCCATCGGCACCACCGGCCCCATTGGCCCCATTGGAATCGTCGGCCCCATTGGCATCGGCGGCGCTCCCGCCACTGAAGATTGCCCGGACAGTCTCTTCCAGGCGCTGCGCGATCTCGTCCATGTACGCCTTGTCGTCGTATTGGACTTGGTGAAGCAGCTGCTCCCGCTGCCTGATCCTCTGTTCCAGCTCCTAGTCCACACTTTTGAGGCTGACAAACGTGCTCGCCTCCAGTTGTATTTTTTTCTCCTCCATGGCTCGTATGTAGACCTGCAGAGCCACCACGGCCTCTACCAGATGCCGGTTGAGCGCCTTGTTCCTGAACCCGTCGGACAGCAGGACGCCTGCGCGCAAGGGCCTGTACAGGTTTTCGACGGACACGGGCGTCTCGCAGTGGACCATCTTGGACAGCTCGACCAAGTCGGGGAGCAGTTCCTCGGTAATGCGGTTGAAGGACTTGCGTAACCTGCGCGACAGGGTGGCGGGCTGGCCGGCCGGCTCGGTGTGGGCCAGTTCGAAGAGAGTCACTCCGTCGAACAGCTGGCTTCGCACGTGCGGTAGCCACGCCTGGAGCCCGGGGTTGTGGAGCGCGTCCCAGCCATTTTTCTGCAGCAGGTCCGGCAGGTGGCTCTGGGCGTACGCCAAGCAGCCGTCTTCGAGCGCCTTTTCGATCGCGGCCGCGAACTGGCACTGGACGGCCAGGGGCAGACTGGTCGTGTAGAGCGACGGGCATTTGTGGTGCAGCTGGCCGGTCATTTGCTTTTGCATGAGACTGGTGGTGTTGGCCAGAATCGATTCCGGCGTGTTCGTCGTCTCGGCAATGCTCAGGGGGTTGGTCGGGGACGGAGGGACCAACATTGTGCCGTTGTTCGCTCCCGAGACGTCGGGCGTCGGGTCTCCGCTTGTTGTCTTCTGCTGCTGCTGCTGCTGCTCCAAGGCGGCGGCTTCCCGGCTGGGCTGCCGGTTGAGTTGTCTGGGGGACCGCCTGAGAGGCAGCCTGGAGGACTGCCGGGGGGACCGCTGGGGGGACCGCCGGGGGGACCGCCGGGGGGACCGCCAGTTGGACTGCCGGGGGGACCGCCGGGGGGACCGCCGGGGGGACCGCCGGGGGGACCGCCGGGGGGACCGCCGGTTGGTCTGCCGGTTGGACTGCCGGTTGGTCTGCCGGTTGGACTGCCGGTTGGACTGCCGGTTGGACTGCCGGTTGGTCTGCCGGTTGGACTGCCGGTTGGACTGCCGGTTGGACTGCCGGTTGGTCTGCCGGTTGGTCTGCCGGTTGGTCTGCCGACCGGGTTGCTGGTCGCCCAGCTGGCTGAGATGCCCGTCGGGGACGCCTACAAAGACCTCTGGGAACTCAGCCCGAGCACGGGCTTCTGATTGGAAGATGCCCTTTTCCAGCAGCACGCAGATGGCTTCGACAAACTTGTTGTACCCGCGGAGGCGAATCGCAGGGCCGAGCAATTCCATGTTGGCAGCGACAATCGAGGTCACGCGAATCCGTGAGACTGGCCGCTCCGCTTTGATGTCGATGTTGCCAAAAACCTGCACACTGTGGACGTAGACGCGCTGTCGGTATGTCAAACGAGGAGCCATGATGGTGGACGAAGAGGAGGGCCTGGAGTCGACTGGGAGTAGAATGTGGACGGGGAGTGGACGGTAATAATAGATACAGAAAAGGGTAGATGCCTATGCTGTCTGACTCTGATTCTGATTCTGATTCTGATTCTGATTTTTTTTGTACATGCTTTCTGTGTATTTGTTTGCCTGTACCAAGGGGCTACACAAAATTGAGGTGGGTTGTGAGAAAGAGCTCGAAATATTACAGACGGAAGGAGCGAAGGGGAGATGGTAGGGCAACTGCGTAAGCTCTCGCAGAAGGAAGGAACGGACGAGGCTCGCTTTGTCTGGCCCCACTGACTATGAATACAAAGTTGGATTCCGCCGTTCTTGTGTGTGTGTGTCAAGATCCTCCTCCCCTCCTCCCCTTTACATCGATAGACGCTTGACAATCTCTTGGAACCTCTCTGGGGTCATTCCACGGCTATCGATCTTTTCATTTCCGTTGGCCGAGTCGCTGGCCGTGTCGCTGGCCGACTCGCTGGGTGTCGCTGCTGCCCTGCCTGCTGTCCTCTCTGCTGTCTTGCTCGTCTTGCTCGTCCTCTTGTGGCCGGCCAGCCGACTTGCCTCCCGGTTTGCCTCCCGGTTTGCCTCCTGGCTTGCCTCGTCGACGATGTGCTTTGGTGCCGCGTCTTGTCGATCGCCTTCGCCTCTGTCTTCCAGGTCGTGTGTGCTGGATCCCGCTATGTCATCGTCATCGTCTTTCGTCTCTTCCGTGTCTTCATCTTTCAGGTCGTCTGTCATGTCGTCTGTCATGCATTTCTCGCCCTCCTCTTCTTCCTCCTCCTCCTCCTCCTCCTCTTCCTCTTCCTCCCCACGACTCCCTTTGTCCGGGCCCTTGCCCCCGGTGTAAAAGATGCCCAGGACAGCGTCCTCCAGACGCCGGCCCACAAAGGCCTTGTTGTCCTTGTCTTCTTGTATCATGTCCTGGATCAGCCGCGCTTCCTTCTTGTCGAGTTCTTGCCGCTGCTGGGCAATCTCCCCGAGCTGCGCCGACAGCGTGTCCTCCAGCATGTTCTTGTGCAGCTCCATGGCCCCGATGTGGGTCTCCAGGCCGGCCCGGAGGTCGTCCAGCTGGGCCGCGCGCACGTCGTCCTCGAGGAGCTGCGCGAGCTGGACCGCGGCCTGGATCAGCTGGCTGATGCCGCGGGCCGTGGTCCGGACCCGGTGGACGGCGGTGTGCCGCAGGTTGGCGACGGCCGTGAGCACCGCGGGGATATGGGTCGGGTGGTTTTTCGGAGACGGGGCTGTATTATTCATCTGTTTGTTCACCCACCTCCTCTGCAGCTTCTTGGTCCACTCGTTCAGCTCGCCCGCTTCCGGGCAGTCCCAGCTCGCCTCCCGGAGCAGCTCGGGCATCTTGTGCCGGCCGTAGTCGAAGCAGCACTGTTCGAGCACTTCCTGCACCGTGTGCAGGATGAGGTGCTGGGCCTGGTAGGGGAGGTACGGCGGATAGAGCGAGGGGACATCCCTTGCTTTCGTCTTGTTGTTGTTTTTGTTGTTGTTGTTGTTGTTGTTGTTGTTCGCCGCCTTGTCTCTCTTTTCCTCCTCCTCCTCATTGGCCGGGTCGGCGGCCTTGATCACGGTGGCTTTTATCGAAGTCGCCTTTTCCACCTCCTCTTTCTCTTCATCCTCCATGTCGTGACCCTCCGCCAGCGAGGCAACAATCCCGTCCAGCGCCTCGGCCGTCGTCCGATTCGCCCCCTTCTCGCTAGCCTCGTGCTGGGCATCCCGCAGCGGGTTCTGCCGAAAGAGGTCCGGGAACTCGACCTTGGCGCGCAGCTCTGACTCGAACACGCGCTTCCCCAGCAGAGCACAGAGTGTTTCCACGAGCCTGGCCTCGCCGCCCTTCTCCCGGAGCAGCGGCTGGAGCGCTTGGCCATTGCGGTTGACCAGCTTCTTGACCTTTTTAGCTCGGCGCAGCTGGGCCACATCGTTGGAAACGCCAAAGATGGGCCGGCAGAGGACGTATACGCGGCGCTTATACGCAGAGTCCATGATTTGGATGGGGAAATAACGATGGTGGAATGATATATCTCTTCTGGTAACAAGGTTTTAGTTTCAGGTGCGAGGGAATACAAGGTTATATTCAATATGAATCTCCCAGCTTTCACTCTCGAGGCCGCTCCGGGACAGCACCTCTGTATATACATAACCAGCCATTTGAGGCCTACCGTCTGGGGGGAAGGGGGGGGGAGAGGGCAGGACTTGACAGGACTGCGCGGGGGTCGTACATGATAAAAAGCTGTCAGGCTCACCATGGCTGGCCATACAGAACATACAACGTGGAAATCTGCATGCAGGCGAGCTGCATTGCTTCCTCCGCGTATTATTGGTCGTACAATAGGAAAGAGTGATGGGAGCTTATGTGACGGAAGGGAATGCCTGCATGCCTGAAATTTAGTTGAACACCACTTCGTAGTAAAAGTACCTTGCTCTTTCTTGGCTTGCGAGTGACTCGATAAGATGTTTCCGGTAATATTTGGATTTGTCGTATTAGAAGTCGTTATGAATATGATGATTTTTTTTTATCAAGGAGACGAAAAAACCAAAGAGGAAAAAAAAAGGAGGGCCAAAAAAATAACACACAACAGCAACACAGCAAAAGGCATAAAAGCAGACAATAGACAGCACGCAATAACAAGGAGAACAGCCAAGTTTCCCTCTCCCCCAACAAGAAAGAGGAGACGGGGCTTCTGTTTGCTCCCCTTTCCCAGCAGGCACAAACACACGAAACAAAAAGGCTAGTCTTCCCTATCCACCCCCTCTTGCATGCAGAAAGAGAGTCGTTCTGTGGATGCCCCAACCAACTTCTATACTTCTTCTCGCGTTCCTTTTTTCGGAGTTCTAGAGTTCCTCTCGAGTGCCTCTTAAAAAGTCAGGCCATCATCTACACGTATTGCGACAGCCACCGGATGCCCTCGCCGTATCCTTGCCGCATGACGACGGAGCACATGAACACCTCGACGGGCCGGATGCCCTCGAGGGGCACCTTGCCCTTGCCGGTGGTCTGGTACACGCCGAGCTGGTGGCGGAGCTCGTCTTCCGAGACGGCGTCCGGGTTGTCGATCTTGTTGCCGAGAATGAGGAAGGGGATCTTGGAAAGCTCCTCCATGGACAGAAGGGCGTCGAGCTCGGCCTTGGCCTCGGGGAAGCGTTCGTGGTCCATGGCGTCGACGAGGAAGACGATGCCGTTGACCTCGGGGAAGTAGTCCTTCCAGAGGCGGCGGGCTAACCAGTTAGTGGGGGAGGGGAGGAGGCGTTGGAATGAGGGAGCGAGGAGCACAACAAGTACGTACCTTGAAGATGGCCGCCTAGATCAAAGGTGGTGAAGCGGACATTGCCAATGGCGAGTTCCTCAGAGGCTGTGTGGGGGGGGAGAAGGTCAGTCAGGTTATTCGACAAGGCAGGATGGATGCATCGCAATCAACCAGTTCGCAACGAGCGAAGCGAGGACACCAAAAAAAAAAAAAAAACACGAACTTGGGTGAAGAGTCGGCTGGAGAACGGCAACGCGATCGTTCTGAGAAAAGAAAAAGGCGTTAGTGTTAGCTTCTTGTGAGAAAAACGCTTCACCGAAAAAGAGAGACATGGGAAGACCCCATCGTGGCCTGTCCGTGAAGGAACATCACGCGACCATCGAATGGGTTTTTTTGTTCTCGTCGACGATAAGGAGGAGGAGCAGGAGGGCCGGAGGACGGTCGAGAACCAACCTTGAGCATGTGCAGCAGCGTCGTCTTGCCGGCATTGTCGAGGCCGAGGAAGAGCAGCTTGGCGTGCTTGTTCAGCAGGCCGAGCGACGACAGGACGTCGTAGACTGGGGCAGTGATGTCAGCATGAGTATGTACATCTCTCTTCGGAGGAGAGGAATACGAAAGAGTTCCGGGGGGGGGTGGGTGTGAGGTCACCACATACACCAGTTGACAATCCACATGGTTGCTAAGGAAAGAGAAAGAAAAAGGGAGGAGGGGGGGGTATCGTAGAGCCAAAAAAAAAATAAGGGAGATTCAACAAAGGAGGGAAAAGAAGAGGACGACGAGGGATAAGGGTCGAGAAAGAGGTTTCGAGAGCTGGTCGTCGTTGAACGAGCTTGCAGAAAAAAGGGCGTGCAACTTCTTTTTCGTCTCTTTTTATTTTTTATTTTTGCGGGTTTTCGTTTTTGTTGTCGTGTGTTATCTTTTGGGGGAGGGAGCGGGACCGTGGAAATCGGGAAAGTGCTGTTGACAAGCAAAGGCGGTCTCGGGGTAGGGGACGAGAAGGAGGGACCTCGTCTTCTGTAGTTAACTAGCTAATGTGGCCAGCTGTAATTATCTTTTTGCCCCTCCAGTAGTGCAATAGCCATTGGGCCACTCTACCACCACCTTATTATTATGGTCCCCTCTTTTTTGGGGGAGCGGGCCTGTCGGCGCTGCTCGCTGGCGGCCAAATCTCGTGGTGGCCTGGATTTTCAGGCAGCCCACTTTTTTTGCTTTTCTTGCCTATTATGACGTCTCACGCCTGAACTAACTACTATAGTACACTGCGTGCATCTGACGTGTTTTCTCGAGCCTCACCATGTGAGCCTCATCTCGACACGGCCTCTGGACTGGCTCAGGCCACCACCCAGACTATGGCCCCTGCTCCCCCGTCCCCCCTCCTCTTCCGCGTCAGTGCCCTCGCGGCCCATGCCGCCGTCTTTGCCTGGCTCCCGAGGATCCGCAAACCGCTGCATCTTGTCGGCGGCCACTCTTTGGGGGGGAGGGGGGGGGTCTTACTCCCCGACACTCGTCGGCCTGCCCACTACCCTCGCCCGCTTGTCCGCCCCGCTTGAGACCCTCGTCACGATCGCCTACGGGGGCCTCCGCGCGGTCGACAAGCGTCTGGTCGTCCCGGCCGGCGGCGACTACGAGGTGCCGCTGGTGGTCGACATGGGGTCCCATCTCCTGCCGGGCGTGTGTCTGGTTCTTGACCTCGTGGTGGTGGAGGTGGCCCGGGTCAGTACGGACGCCAGACCTTGGGCAGACGGGGTGACCTTGTCCGGGGCCCTCGTCCAAGGCGCCGTCGTCACGGCTACCTACCTCGCCTGGGTGGAGTACTGCCACTCCCGCAACGGCTGGTACCCGTACCCGATGCTGGCCAGAATGTCTTTCGTGCAAAAGGCCTTTTTGGCCGCAGGTGCGGCAGGCTTGTTGGCTGGGAGCAGCATGGCGTTGAAGGCATTGGCCGCGGCAGTCATAAGGAGGACAACGCCGGCGGCGACGGCGGCCGCTTCGCAAATGAGCGATAAAGACGGCAGCAAGCCACCAACAAAGGTTGAGTAGCTTCGTGGTACACAATTCACCGTCTTTTTCATACGCCCCATTCTGTATGAGGGTGCGGTTATTTCCTTCTCACGGCCTATTCGCACAGTCACAGGGTGTAGAAAGTGAAGAAAAAATCTCGTAAATCATATCATTTGTACATTCTGTCGTCGAGCAACTTATGAACGCAGTATACGAATGTGCGCATGCGCATTTGTGCTTGTATGTGTGTGCCTGTAATATGTGCCTTCCAGATGCAATGGGGTATCCTGGCTCTCATGTGTACCGTTTGTGCAATGTTATGTCTGCAGTGCATAGGGAAATAAAAATAAGAACAGAGTGAGTCGAAACACACAAATCAAAAGCAAATAGAACAATAAAGAATAAAGAATAAAGAATAAGGCAATAGGCAGTAGGCAATAAAAATAAGGCCAGCATAAGAAAACCGGTATTAAAACTCGGCCTGATGGGCCATTCCCCGTATGTACAGTGAAGTGGGAGCCCGTCTGCAATATTTGCTAGACACGAGGTGCTTCCCTGGGAATCGAAGAAAGGTATAAATGTATATACAGAAACCTTAGGATGAAAAGATGGAGAAGTAGGTGCGCTTCAGCGCCCGATAAAGAAGAAGTGAAAGAAGCAAAGACACGTAGAAAACAGTAAAGCGAAAGAATAAAGCCAAAAGAGGAAAACCCTGAACCAGTGAGTGCTAGGGGATATTGTTCAAAAAGTAGTGACCGACCAACGCAATGCTTTGATCTTGCTCGAAAAAGGAAAAAAAGAGGGAAAAAAAAGAGAAATAGAACACCCAAAGCCCTTTGTAGCCCAAACCCGAAAAAAAAATCAACGCACACCCCGTTTTGTAAATGTGAAAATGTGTGACCAAGCTGTGTTGATAATGCTGTTATCCCCTGTCCCCCGGTAATGCAACGCGCCATTGTACAAAAATCAAAATCAAGAAATGTCCCTTTGGGGGTGAGTATGTGTGGTGGTGGTGGCGGTGTGGGTATACGTGGTTGCCTTAGAACGACATGACATAGTTGCCTTGTCCGGCCTTGCCGGCCATGAGGAGACCAATCTCTCTCATTCTCTCCGCGCCCTCGCCGCGCTGGGGCTTCCGCTCCACAACCTGGCCCTTGCGAGCGCGGTTGCAGTACTTCTGCTGGAACTTCTCATTGCGCCGCTGCCGCTTCTGCTCCAGACCCTTGACAATGTCCAGCGCGCCGCGGATGTGCATCGGCTTGGTGGTGCTGTTGTTTGCCTTGGGGCGGCGGTGGGGCTTGGATGCAGGGCCTTGCGCGTGCACCTGGCCGTTCTGGTGGCGGAAGATGGCGGCCGGCCGGGGGAGTGACTTGGTGGTGGTCAAGCCCGGGCGGAAGGCCAGCGTCTGGAAGTGGGCGCCGCCAGGAACCTCCACAGGCGAAGCCGGTAGAGATTTGACCGGGGCGTGGCCATGCGCCTGCCGCATAGGCATGGCCTTGGGGGCAGGCGACTTGATTCTGCGGCCGGGAGAATGACGGTCAAACAGGCGGCGAGGAGCCGGAGAGCGGCCCCGGTTCTTGGGAGGCGGCGGCGAGTGGTACCGTCTTGGGGATTCGCCCTTCTTCCTGCGGTGGTTGTTGACCCGGTCCTGCTTGTCGTGGTGGAGGTCGTCGAGCTGCCAGAGGTTGTCGTCGACGCTGCCCTGACGAGACTGTTGACGGTGCTTCTGGCGGTGGCGCTCGTCGTCGCTCTCGTCTTCCACATCCGACGTCGGGAAGCTGGGATCGATATCCTGAGGGATAGCGTGCAGCTTGTTCTGCTTGCGGGCTGCAATGTGCGAGAGGTAGGCCTCTTCCAGCGGACGGTCCTCATCAAAGGTGCCGCAGACGAAGTCGGTGCTGTCCGGCAGTTCGGGCGTAAATGGGCGAGTTATCTTGGGCTGGCTCTGGCGGATACGCTGGCCGACAAGGCAGCTGGACGAATCAGATTGCGATCCCGCACCCGACAGACGGCGCAGCTTAGGCGAGTTCTCGAGCTGGAAGGTAGAGTGGTCGATGCTGCGGTATGCCTCGCGGCGGCGATCCTGTGTCTCTTGGTTGACGCTCCAGAGGACAAGGCCATCGTCCTCGTCCTCGTCCGAAGAAGCAAAGCCGATTTCGTTGTCGGTGCTGTAGCCGTCCGAGAACTCTCCATAGCGGTCAGCCAGGTAATGCCCGCCGTTGCCTTCGACAGTTTCGGTCTCGTCAATGTCGTCGTCCTCGTCGTCCTCCTCATCTTCGTCATCCTCGTCTTCGTCCTCGTCGTCCTCTTCGTCTCCTTCGCCGTCCTCGTCGTCTTCCTCATCGTCGTCTTCCTCTTCCTGCTCCTCCTGCTCGGCCTCCTCCTCGGCTTCCTTACCCAAGAGGCGGATGGCGTTCTCCTTCTGGAGAGTGTCATTGATGGTGAGTCTCCTCTCCCGGGTTTCGGTCTTGGAGTGGCGGATCCAGTCCTCCTCCAGCGGCTTGTCGCTGGCGAATTCGTGGAAGCGTGACGACTCGCCGTCCAGGTCCTGCGTCTCGGCAGTTAGGTACTTCTTGGAGCGGATGGCCAGAGGGCTGTGCGGAGACCGGCCAGGGGCAGGTGTCCGGTTAGAGGAGCGAGGCGTGATGGAGCGAGGCGAGCGACCAGACGACGAGCCACGGTACTTGCGGACCGTGGTAGGCGAGCGGGGTTCAGGGGCAGGCGAAGGACGGCGCAACAGCTTGCGGCCCTCCTGGCCGTCAGCCTTGAGGTTGCCAAGCTGCGGCTTGTGAGAGTCCGTGGTTGGCTTGGCGGGGCAGGCGAACTTGATGCAGGGCCGTCTTGGCTGAGGAGCGACGACGACTGGCGTCTCCTTGGGAGCGGCGGTGGTTGCTGCCGGAGCAGGAGCGGGTTTCTTGGTGGCATCGCTGGTGCTCTGAGCCGGCTTGGCTGCCGCACAGGCAAACGAAATGCACCGCTTCCGCGGTTGGGTGGCCGGTGGGGCCGGCACGGCCGCGGCAGCAGGCGCGTCCTTGGCAGAAGGCTTAGGTGTGCAGTCGGCCTCGGGACGGCCCTTTGGTGTGGCAAAGCTGATTGTCTTCTTAGCCTCGAGCTGGTAGGCGTGGACAGGAGCCAGGCCCAGGTCGGTCAGACGAGGGCTGGGCGAGTTGGTGCGAGGCGGCGTGGTGATGCCCGTGTCGCTGGTGAAGCCGGCCGTGGAGGCCAGGCTGGTGTTGCTAGTCATGGAGCGGCGTCTCTCGGCGACGTATATGCGGCCAGCCGCGTTGCTGTCCACGGCCTCATCCTCAGACTGGCTCTGGAGAGCACGAGTCAGGAGAGACTCGACACGCTCTCTCGGGCGCTGGACCACGGTCTTCTTGAAGGAGTGGCAGACTTCAGGAAGAGGAGGCCGGGTGGTGGTGACAGTGGTGCTGTCTGGCGGCTCGTCGACGTCTGCGCCAGCGTCCTCCTCGACAGTAGGCGCCATGTTGGTTGTGTGCGTGCTCCAGGCCAGCACGTTGGATCGGCCGTTCTCGGTTCTTCCGTAGTTCGGCATGATGACTTGTGAGGGGATATGAATGTATGTGAAGAAGAGGAGGAGAGAAGTAGAGAAGATTAAGAAAAATGAAAAAAAAGGTAGGCTGAAAAAAGAATAGAAGGTCGATATATAGAAGCAAGTATAGAGGCCGTTGAAGTTGTAAACTTCAACAGAAAATGATTTTTTTTCTAAAAAAAAACGAAGTGACTGGCACGATTCGGCCGAAGGTAGGGCTTGCTGCGCGAGTCAGTTGAACTCTTGAAGCGTTGGATGGGCCTTCACAGAGCGTGCAAAGGCGGCAAGATATCTGCAGTCTCAAAAAAACCGAAGAGTTGACCGAAGGTGATGGTCCCTAGGGACCGTGGTGCTATAAACCCAAGAACATCGTCGCAGGGGAAAACAGGCTGGAGGTCAGGTGGCTGGAAGGGCGAAAGAAGAACACGAGAATGCCTTTTTCGTGGCCTGTGCTGTCCGTGTTCGTCGGCAAGTCGCGATAGAAAGAAGCTTGGTCCCGGCGGTTGCCTGTTGTTGCTGTCGTTGCTTGTTGTGAGAGCGTTATCGTTGTCTTCTGGACTGCTTCTTTTTGCTGGCGGGCCTGACAAAGAAGACTGGTCGTTGGTGACACGAAATTGTCTTGCTTGAAAGAAACAGGACCAAAAACCAAGACGGAAAGGACGTGGGTGGAATGACTTTGTCCTGGAGTTGGGCTTTTAACAACTGATGACAGCGGGCTGCAAGGCGTGGTGTCTAGGGGGTGTGTGTGTGTGTGTGTGTGTGTGTGTGTGTGCGTGGAACGTAGCCCAGAGCTGAGGAGCGAGCCGAGAATCCTGGGCAATGACCAGTTTAGATATGACGTTGGCCGTGCAGGGGAGCGTGCGAGGCGAGGACAAAGAAGGGAGCAGAGGCGTTCCAGGATCCTCGGGAGGCTGTCGGTGTTCGTAGGAAAAGATGAGTTTAGAGAAAATCAGGAAGAAACGTGTGTGAGAAGTGCGAGTGCGAAGGACGTGTGTAAGAGAGGACCACAAAGCGTATTTGAGTATTTGGGTATTTGAGGAGCAAAGGAAAAGAGTGTGTGCGGATGTGCACCAAAAGATCCCAGTTTTTTTTTTTCTCTCTCTTTTCTTTTTTTCTTGGTCGCTCTTTCCCTGCTAATTTTTAGGGGAGGATGGCGGCCGGTATTTACTCGGACGGTGGGGAGTTGGGGCTGATCACTGTGGGAAGAGACGGGGGGTGGGTTGGGGGGGGGGGGCGTGACCATACGGTCGCAGCAGACGAAACAGGAAGGGACGAAGGGGAATGTCACTGGCGTAGCGCGGCAAAGGAGAAGGAGGGGGCTGGCGGACGGTTGTTCCTTCCCAAAGGAAAGAGCAGGAAAAGGAAAACGGAAGCCAAAAGGTCGCCGTCTTGAGTCAAGTGTAAAGTGGAGAGCCTCCAAACTGATAGGTCGACAGCAAGGGCTGGCCGCAGTTGACACAGTGGTGCTTGGCCGGGAAAGCCGAGCAGAGCACGGTGCATAGTCATGGAGTTTTGCCTGCGCTTGGGTGCGGTCTGGCAGTGAGCTTGGTGGGAATTGGGCTTGCCGACGTAGCCGCAGCGAATCCGGCGTCGAGGCATGCGCCTGCCCATTCCTGGGCACGGTGACCTCTCCGCACTGTGCCGTTGGCGAAATAGCCAAGGCGAACAGCCACCTACGCATGGGCGCTTGCGGCAGTGTTCATTTGTCAAAAAGCCAAAACGATGTGTCAGTCTGTCGGTCGGCCAGTGGTAGCTTATTGCGAGTATGTATATTGACTAGTTGACTACGCCGTGAATACTTTTGCCAATAGCGGACTGTGTTGGCGCTACAGGGCGAGGTTACAGCCCGGGGCAGACAACACACAGCGGTCAGCGCCCCCTGGGCCAGCCCTGGTTTTAGGGTGCAGAGAGAAAAATTTTCGGCACGGTTCCAGCGGGCGGGCATGCGACATCGCTTCCCCCCAACAGGTGAAAATTAGGCAAATTTTGCGTGAAAATTTGCGTTGCAAATTTGCCAGCCCGCTAAAAATCTCTGGAGACTTCTCCCTTGTTCTTCCCCAGGTCGCATCCAGTCAGCGAATCACGAGCGTGCCGATAATAAACGACAGGCAGCCCGTGGACGCTGGCAGGACATTGACTGGACAGTGGCAGGCACGGCGAGAAGAAGCGAAAGGAGCGTCGTATATCTCACCATGTACGGGTAAGAGTCTCACAGGCGGTGGATGCTGCTGGACGGTGATGAACCTAACTAGTAATATCAAGTAAGCTGAAATGCACATCTCACAATACGCGAATTGCTACACCGTTTCCAGTTTCCCGATCCTGCTTTGGTCAGGTCTACATAGTACATAGTACGAGCCACTGGTCCTCTGCTCCACCGCCCAAATCTGGCTCGCATTCGCCTGTCTCTTCTGATTTTGTCCTCGTGCCAACGGCTCTCGCCAATCGCCGTAAAATTCGCTGGCAGGATAACACCGCCGACCAGTGAGATGCAGCCAACCCCCCTCTTTCGGAGGTCGAGCAACAACACACAACAATGAGCAAGCAACAAATAGCGGTGAAATGCGTGGAAATGGCGGCCGCCCCAAAATCAGAGAGCAATCTGCTCGTGGTTTAGCTCTGCGTGTTGCTGGCTCTTCTCGGCTCTCTTTTGCTCTATCGTATTTCTGCCAACTAGCTTGACTAGCTTCTGTTTGCGTGCTTTCTTTTGTTTCGTTTTCTTTTGTTTCGTTTCATTACGGAGGGCACTGGCTGCGAGAGCAAAGGCACTGGCTGCGAGAGCAAAGGCACTGGCTGCGAGAGCAAAGGCACTGGCTGCGAGAGCAAAGGCACTGGCTGTCAGAGTGCAGAATACGGAACAGCCGCCCCCAATACGGAGGTGACCCCGTCATGTGGCCGAGTCGACCCAGCTCCTGTTTCGACCGTTCAGGGCGGCCAGGTCGCGTTTGGGCGGCGGTACCTGCGGCCGACGAGAGAGCGCTTCGCTGCAGCAAGAGGTTCTAAAGATACTTTGTTTCAGGGGGGTGAGACCCCCCCTAACGGTCTGCGGCGTACTTGGGTTGGCGCACTATCTAACTACTATTACTATGTACGTCTTAGAAACGGACCCGTGAAATGAGCCCAGCTAGGAAGGGGGCAAAGCCTCTGTTCATTTCTTTGTCCTCACTAAGCTCTGGTGAAACAAGCATCAACAGGAGGACAACAGGAAAGCAAGTTTGGTTTGTGTGCCGAGTTTCTTAAGACGGGAGCTACGAGTATTGTCCTCGTCGTGTAGTGTCTATTGCTCGAAGACGGGCCCATCCAACGTAGCTAATCTCTTTTCCCTCGTTTTCGTCATGTCATTGTCTGTTGACATCTTTCCATTGGCCTCTTTGGTTGGCTGTTTGCTGTTGCCAGTTGTTCTTGCTGTTTGAGTACACCATGCTCTTACTGTTGGTCTGTTTAGCTGTTGTTCTCCTGTTTGTTCTCCCGTTCTTGTTCTCTTAGCCTGTGCTCTCGGATGTTGCTGGGCTTGTTGTTCGCATCCTTCCTCGCCGTCTTGCTCACCTCCTTTCTCAAACCTCCTTTCGTCCTCTTTGCCCCTTTGCCCCATCTCCTTCTGTCAAACCCAGCTCAGCCGACCACTCTCTTGCCCACGTACGAGTACTCGTATGTGTCGGCTCCCATTGCCCAACCGAGAGTTTGCAGCATCCGGATATAGCTACAAGAAGTGTGTACAAAGAAAGAATGAAAAGTCAAGAAATGCTATACGCTTTTCCATACAAGCTGTGAACGTTTCGTGTCGGTCCAACCCTGGATAACCGGCATCCAGATCGTCGTTCTACACCAGGGTGGCCTGCAGCTACTGCATGTCCTGCATTGGTCTCCTGCGTCGACTACACAAGATAGTGTCCGCGTGCCCGTCCATTCGTGCGCACGCGTGGGATGCGACCTTGGGAGAGCTACTACGTAATGTGTGTGGTCGTTGTATCTGAGGAGTCAAAACTTACAACAGCTATTGCCCACCACCTACCCGTGCTGGCATGCGTGTCTTGCACACCCTCTTCTGCTCCGGATGCTCTCATCAGAATGAGGCAAGTGCTAGCGATGCTTTCTCCATGTTCACAGACACACACACACACACACTCCAAGCGTCCCCATACACACGTTCTGGTGTGTCGCCTGTCTCCATACCCTCGGTCTTCATCCCTCGCCCTTAAAACCTGCTCTCGGCTCGTTCGAGGATGAGAACCTTGTTTTGGTCTTGCCTGCCTCTAGCGCGGTACGGCGCACGCTCTAACCTGATAATACTATGTAAGAAACACAAGTAGAGACGATCCTCTTGGTCCTTGTGATTTCCAGAGTTAGAACAGCTTGCTGGGGTCGAAGACCCTGGACAGCCATCAAGAAGCCGGTAGTTAGAGCCCTTGAATAACTGTTGTCATGACGGATCGGGAGCGCCACCGACATACCAAGTTACAGGAACAGGAAATGGCTTGGTCGATGCTTCTAACTAAAATAAAACGCACAAAGGACACAAGGGACAGCCAAAAACCAGAAAAAAAAGAAGGGCAGGGCTGAATACGGGTGTGCGAAACTGGGAACAGCAAGGGGAGAAAAAAAAAGAACACAGAAAGGAAGAAAACGGCGATCGTGACCCGCTATTATTACATCATAGCACTTTTGCTTCCTGCACTTCCCATCGGCTGCTGAAGAGAAAATCCGACAGACCGCGACCGGATCCCCACACAGAAAGAGACACTGGCCAGAGAGAAGAGGAAAAAGCAAAAACATATTCTCGAAATTGAGGGTTGTTCCCGACCACAACGACCATGATACTATGTATATCCACCATATTGCAGCGAGCTAACCACGCACAGCTGGGCTCGTCATTTTCCCGCCATGTATGCAACCACACCAGCACTCGTGCTGCAGTAGCGGCAATTGCTCTTCTGGGGCTGTTCTGGTGCTTGTGGTGTTCTACTGTGACGAATGTGCGGTGGCCGTCCAGGAGAGAGACCCTCTCTTTGCCCTTCCTCTTTCGTGCTCACGCTCTAGACTGCCCCATCCCCCCCCCCCCCCCCCCCCCCCTCCCCCCCACGCGCCAACGCATCCAGGCAACACAGCGCCCGTCGAGTTCTGAATGCCATTTCTCTTTGTAAACCCCGCAGTCTTCGGCTGAGAGGACCGGAAGCAAACAGGAGATCGAGGAGAAAAAAGGGGAGAGATGACTGAGAGCGTGAAAGAAGAGGAGTAAAAGAGGGGAAAGAAGGAGATCTCGACAAAGAGCAATGGCAGAGAAAGAAAGACAAAAAGATCGGCCCACCAGTCCTGTATTGTGAACGAGAGGACGCGTCTACAGGAGCAAAAAGATGAGCAAAAAGAGCCGGATCTGATTAGCCGCGAGAAAAAAAAAAAAAAAAAACCAGTCATGGGGTCCCAAATGGTGACTGGTTTGGTGACTGGGAGACGCTCGTCGAGATTCATGACCTACGCGTGTTTGGCGGCAGATCTCATCTAATACGGTGGGTAGCAGCTAACTAGCTAATACCAGGCTGACTGAAGCAGCTTTCTGTCGGGCAACCAATATCTTGGCTTTTGTATGATTTGCGACTTTGGAGAGGGTGAGGCCTCTCTGTGAACAGTGCACGCACACACAAACATTTTCCCAAGATGAAAAGAATAGACTGCCCCACCGTTTCCCAATGGGCACCAGGTGGGAGTCTCCGTTTCCGTTAGCCTCCGTTTCCCATTCCAAGGCGCAGCCTTTCAGCGCCCTGTTGCCCCTACCTGTCTCCCCCCAAGCAGACCTGATAGTAACTAGTTACTATGAATTCTGTAGGCTTTGTCGCTGCGGTTTCACACCACACTGAGCCACTGGGCAGTGAACGACTGGTCCCTGTGCGCTGGAAGACGAAACGCCATGGCGCTATGCCCACTGCGGCCAACAAGACACTTGGTCGTCTTTTACATACAAAGTCGTATCTTACGGCCCAGTCATTCCAAGGAATTGCCCACAACAGCACAGCAACAGCACAGCCTCGGCGTCAGTGCAATCCCACGGTGTACATTGGCTTAAAATAGATAGCAAGATACTTCCCACGCGAGATCTCTCTCCCTTGCAAGATCATTATCACCTCACATTTCTCATACGTGACTCCTGAGCAGTGAAACAGACCGTCTCCCAGCTACAGGGTTCGATAGCCGGCCAACAACCCGCCTAGAAGCATCTAAAAAAATACAGCGGCCTTGAAAACAAGATGGATCTTCGAAATAGGGGGCTACGACCTACACGGTAGCCAACACCACCGGGAACTTGTTCTACCCATCTTCGCTACTCGTACTCGCGCATGTATCTTACTCGCTGTCCCGTTGACAAGCTTTCCCCTAACGCTGCCTACCCTTTCTTGGCCCTTTCTTACACTTGCTCCTTTTTGACATTGCCGTCTTGGCAATTGTTGGTCGGACGCGTCCCTGTTGGGGGATCTCTTTCCCCTTTCTGCAGGTAACAGTGCATACTAGTTGTAACTATATAGTAAAATCGTTTGCAATTGTTGGAGCCGGCTGTCTGATAGACACGCCTCTTTTTTTTTACTCTTCTACTATTCTATTTCACATTCTTTCTGTTCCAGCTTTCTTTTGCTTCCGGCCGCTTTGGCATGCGAAACGTGTTAGTGCACATGGCAGTACCAACACCCGTAGTTGGTTCCATGATTTTTCTTTCTTTCTTTTTTTTTCTTTTTTTCTTTTCCTCCTCTCTTTTGTGTTGCGCGATTTTCATCTTGTCTTCTTTTTTTCCCTCGTCGGACACGGCGTCTATGAATTTGTACTCGTAATAATATGGGTCAGTCGTGGAGAGAGTACGGTGTAGGAGGACTGGTGTGCTTGTTCCACACACACACACCACAGAGAAAACCAAATCCCCACACACGATCGTGACGTCCCTTCTTCGTAGACCGTCTTCTGGAAGCAACGGAACGCCGGCAAATAACGAGATATCTCCAGCGAAGGGCTTCTTTGTCTCGTCACGAGCCTCCCTGATGATCTCATGGAGTCATGAAGTTGCAGCGGGCTTATGCGAGGCCAAGGACAAAGAGGGCATGGCATCGTGGGGGGGCAAATCGCTGAATTCTCGGCAAAGACAACGGCTATGAGACATGTATGTATCGGGGCATTGAGAAGCCTCGGTTTGTACATATCGTTCTGTATGCGAGTATGCATCTATACAAGCTACATCATGTGAAGTATCACTGGATACAGCACGTGCAAAATCACATACGTCTTCACGTGATTTCGGCTAGCGTAGCGCGAAGGAAAATCGGAAAGGCAAGTCCATTTTCAATTTCTGGCGATGTTTTTTGCTCCCGTCCTCCGAAGCTCCCTTTTCCCTTGTTGACTCCATCCTCCCCGCGATTTCTCATTTCTCTCCCAGCACCCGCCCTCCTTCCCCTCTCTCCCATCCTCAATTGCCCTCACCATCCACATTGCGACCATGAACTCTCTTCGCATTGCCCGTACCGCTCTGCGGGTGCGCCCGACGATGGCTCGCATGGCCATCCAGCAGCGCCGAAGCTATGCCGATGCTGTGCCGGACAAGGTAAGCTGCATCGCCACCACGACTACCGCCACCACACCTTCCATTCCTTTGTTTGCTAACAGTTGTTTGCAATAGATCAAGCTGAGCCTGTCTCTGCCGCACCAGGTACGGACGAACTATCCCGAGAGACCCTGAACACACAAAGACGCGCGAAATTGCGCGAATATCCGAAAAAGCCGGCGACCTTGCATCTTCCTCCCCCGGGGGAGGGAGCTTCCAATGCTGGACACAGCGGAGCTTTCTCTCTCTCTCTCTCTCTCTCCCTGGGGATGGATTGCGCAAGAGGGAGAGATCTCGGGAGTGACGATGGAAACGAACGAGAGAAATGTCAGATAAACTAACAACACACCCCCGCATACATAGTCCCTCTACAAGTCGCAGGATGTCGTGCAGGTCAACATCCCGGCCGACTCGGGTGATATGGGTGTCCTGGCCAACCACGTGCCGTCGATCGAGCAGCTGAAGCCGGGTCTGATTGAGGTCATTGAGGAGGGTGGCAGCAAGCAGTTCTTCCGTACGTGTACTCTTGGGCCTCTTGGGTGCACTCTTGGGTGAACTCTTGGGTGCAAAGAAGAGAGACAATCTACTTGCAAGAGACCATACTAACGTACGTCAGTGTCTGGCGGCTTCGCCGTTGTGCAGCCCAACTCCCAGCTGAGCATCAACGCCGTCGAGGCCTACCCGCTGGAGGACTTCTCGGCCGAGGCCGTCAAGTCGCAGCTGGCCGAGGCCACCAAGATTGCCAACGGTGCCGGCAGCGAGCAGGACATTGCCGAGGCCAAGATTGAGATTGAGGTAAGTTTGGAGGCCGAACGATGGAAAGCAAATTTCGAAAGCAGCCGGCAAGAGACACGGACTGCAGGGCGAGAATGAACGTGCACTAACTCGTATCTTTCCCAGGTCCTCGAGTCGCTCCAGGCTTCCCTGAAATAAACAACCAAAAAAATATATATCAATCTGTACTCTTCATGTTTTTTTGTGTGTGTGTGTTCGATCTCTCTCTCTCTCTCTCGCCCGCTTGTTCCCTCCCCTCGACGCATCCGACACGACGTATTCCGAAACCCTTTTCATACCTGCGATCTCGACGTCGAAACCTCTTATCTCTTTTTTTCTTTGTACCGACAACCGACCTTCTTATCCATCTAGGTCGCTGTATCCAACAAGAAAAAAAAAAGAAGGACATTTAGTGTAGAATATCGTCTTCCATTTTGATTCTGCCGCGAATGCATATACAATCAAAATATTCTCAAGAAAGAACAGACGGGCCGTTTTGGCCATGGCAACGTGACTTTGTGCTCGCTGTGACTGCTGCCTGATATGTTCCGAAGAATCCCTGACGATGCATGCGGAGGCATCCCGACAGACGTAGACAGAGAACAGCAGCTCCAGAACAGACATCAAGAACGACGGATCAAATGTGCCTTGGGCTCGCAAGCATGCATGGAAAGAACTGGCTTGAATAGGCCGTTGCCATGCTTGCCTGTAGTTTCCGTATAGGACGATAACAAGAAGATTCGACTCTGTTAACCAGCGTAGGAGCCAATGGACACAGTCAGCAAGCGAAAAAAAAAAAAAACCTAGCCCTCTCTGGCCCCAATCGGGCCCAACCGAGAAGCCGAGGGAGTTCCCAGCCCCAAGCACGACCGTGGATTCGACAAAGTCGAGAGTGGCTTGTTGAGAAGGTAGAGCGAGGTAGGGCTGAAAGAGAAACAGCATCGTCCATGAAGAGAGCCGAAGAACGAACGGTCCTTCCCAGTATGGCAATCCTACCCAAACAAGGCAACCCGAAGTCCTTGACCAGATAACGAGTTGCAGTACTGGTCGCAACAGCGTTCGTCTACCTGCTCTATTTACCCCACAACCATGTATTGGATAGTATTTTTATTTTCTTTGCCCCGCGCGCCGTCTTTTCGCCCCCTCTCCGCAGAACTAAGGGTCTCGGGTACATGGAAA
This sequence comes from Raffaelea ambrosiae, assembly GCA_002778195.1. Lineage (NCBI taxonomy): Eukaryota > Fungi > Ascomycota > Sordariomycetes > Ophiostomatales > Ophiostomataceae > Raffaelea > Raffaelea ambrosiae. Next base: position 645,976 of record PCDI01000016.1, read on the forward strand.
GCGGAGAGACAGCGTGTGCTCCATGTATATAGGATGGGGAGACCAAAGTGAGGTGACAAAGATGGGGGAAGCTTAGATCATGGGTGCGTTCTGGAGATGCATGGTCTGATTGGGGTTTGAACCGCTCTCCGTCTTTCAGTCTTGTCTATACCAGCCAGACCTCGGCCTATATTGTTCTTTTTTTTTTTTTTGTTCTTTTTTTCCTCTTTTCTCCAACTTCTTACAGGGGATTGATCTCGTGAGATTGTCATCCCAACGCATCACTCCCTTTCCACGTTCAGCTTGTCTTTCCCGTTCATGACCGCTTGTCTGCTTCCGTCACGAGGTCTGTCTTCTTGCGTCTCTCGGGTTTGTCGCCCGACCACGACAGCAGCAGCCTTGTCCTTGCTCCTACTACGCTCCGCTTCGCCTTGGGCCAGAACAGCCACGCCGGCCAGCGGTCTCGCCTCGTTCTCTTCGTCTGCTCGTGTATCGCACGTCCCTCGCAAGCGCACCACCACCACCATTCCGACTCCGACGCCGACGACTCCCGCCATGGCTTCTCCACGCCTGCCCCGGCCGGCCATCTTTGTCTGCGACATCCAGGAGAAGTTCCGCAAGGCCATCAACGAGTTTGACAAGGTGTACGTACCCTCCCCGCGTAGCAAGTAGCCTTCCCTTTTTCTTTCCTCCCCTTCGGGTCGCTCTCTCGCTTCGCTCTAACACCCCTAGCGTCCTCACCTCCCGCAAGGTCCTCAAGGCCGCCCAGATCTTGGACATCCCCGTCTTCGTTACCACCCAGAACAGGGCCCGTCTGGGCGACACCGTCGGCGAGCTGAAAGAGCTCTTGGGGCCGGACAAGGCCCGGCTGGTCGTCGACGCCGACAAGACTCTGTTCAGCATGTGGACGCCCGACGTGCAGGCTGCGTTCCAGACCGAGTTTGGCGGCCCCCCGGCGGGGGCGTCGTCGACGCCCTCCTCGGTCGTCATTGTCGGCATCGAGTCCCACATCTGCGTCACCCAGACCGCCCTCGACCTGCTGGCCCGCCACCACCGCGTCTACGTGCTGGCCGACGGCGTGTCGTCCTGCAACGCCCAGGAGGTGCCCATCGCGCTGGCGCGCCTGCGCGCCGCCGGCGCCGTCGTCACCACCTCCGAGAGCTGGCTCTACGAGACCCTCGGCGACGCCGGCACCCCCGCCTTCAAGGCCGCCGTCGGTCTCGTCAAAGAGACCAGCGCCGATACCAAGGCCGCGCTGACGGCACTGCTGTCCAAGATCTAGGCCAATAGATCTGCAATAGAAAGGGAAAAAAGAAAAAAAAAGGAAAAAAAGAGGAGAGAGATAGAGAGAGAGAGAGAGAGAGAGAGCTCTCCAGTAGACGAGATATGAACAGCACATGGGCTGGGAACGCGAGGATGTGTGCGAAGACGTTGCGTGACTTGAGTGAGTTCCTGCGGTAGGTGAGCCGGACTTTCTCCTACTGCGAGCCTTTGCTGGGAAATCCTCTCACACTGGGAAACACTCACACTGGAAAACACTCACACTGGAAAGCAGAAAGCACTCTTACACTAGTTTACACCAAGTGAGAAAAATTAAATCGTTTTTGTATTTTTATGTGGGTTTTTTCTCTTACTGGTAAACATGGAGCTTGCTGTGTGTTCTTAGACCTCGTCTTCTGTCCCGCATTCCATGCGGCGTCAGACGAGCACCGTGTCTTCCTGCTCGCCTGCTATCCCATGTTTCAAATAACAAAAAAAAATAGCCGGCCATAGAGACCCAGCTCTGAGGAAAGACAGAACAGACAACAAACGCCAGGCTTAAAGAGACAGGTCGACAGAAAGCGGACCATCCTTGCCCTGGTTGTGCTCACTCATCCGCGGTAGTCGTGGGCGTCTTCGGCTTGTTCGGCTTCATCCAAGCAAACGCAGACGCGCCTCCCACTGGGTTGGACGACCGCGGTACAGATGACGTGCTGCTGCGCAGCTCCAGAGCAGCCAGACCTTGTTGCTGGCCCTTGTTCTCCTTGCCACCCAGCCCGGTATGGTTGTTCGTGGCCGTGTTGTTGCTGCTGATGCTGCGCTTGGACTCCCATCGGATCACATTCGATGCCGTGCTGCCGCTACCGCTGCCGCCACCGCTGCCGGTGTTGCCGCCGGTGTTGCCGCTCTCGTTGCCCGGCATAGTCGCGTTCAAGGGTCCTTGGCTCTTGCGCCGCTGGTCCCCGCTCGGCCGTGATGGTGGCGCAGGCTCGTACGACGATCCTGTGCGCGACGACGACGACCCGCCGCCGCCCGTCTTGGACTTGAGCACCTTCATGGTCCGAGCAGGCTTGTACCCGCTCAGCGAACCGTTTTCACGGTGGCTGCCGTCGCTGCCCGTCGTAGAGCCGCCTTGCCGCCAGGAGCCCCAGATAGCACTCGCGTCCCGCCGCCCACTGTTGTTCTCAAAGGTCTCCTTGCCCGAGTACTCCGAGCTTGTCGAATTTCGTGCTTGGCGTGGTTCGCCTTCGCCCCCGCTCTCCGACTGGGTCGTTGCCGTTCCAGGCCATCTCGACGCAGGCATGGGATGGGACGTTGTAGGTGACACAGCTCCAGGTGTGGTCAAGCTGCCGTTGACGGGCTGCCGCCCAGAGCGCGGGCCGTGCAGCAGTTCCTGTTCGCGCTCTTCAGGTTGCTGCTGCTGCTGCTGCTGCTGCCGCTGCCGCTGCTGCTGCCGCAGGTCGTCTTGATCGCGGCCTCGGTCGCGGGCGTCGAGCCCCAGCCGAGCTTCGACGTCCCGCAGCTCCTGCGGCTCCTGGGTCAGGAGCACTTGCTGCCGCCCCTCGTCGTCGTCTCCCACCATGTCGATGCCATCCTGGGACTTGAGCTCGCCGGAAATGAACTCGGCTGCCGTCGCATTGAGCTTCGGCCTCTCTGGCGGGGCGCTCATTGTGCACAGATTCTTGAACATGGAGTCATCTTCCGGTCGCACAAAAGGCACAGTCAGCTTCTCCCGCTCGCTGCTGTACAAAGACAACAGGTTCCGCGAAAAGAGAATGTCGGCACTGTGCATGCGGAGAGTGTCGCTGCCAATGAAGATGCGGATGCTCTTGTCGTCGCCGACCTGCAGCATGTCATCGGTCTGCTCCACCCTGACAACCTCAAACGTGACGGCCAGGTAAGGAATCTGCGGAACAGGGTCGGCTGACTTGGTGCTCGGGATGGCCTCGGCGAGATACGTCTGCAGGTGAATCTTGTACGTGTTGTCTACAGCCCGGTAGACAAGGTCGGTCAGCCCTAGTTCCTTGACGAGCGAGAAGTCGACGGTCGATTTCTGCGCGCCAGAGCACACCGCGGCATAGAGCAAGGTGTTGTTGGCAAAATCCTTGGTCAGCCAGCAGCGAACGAGAGCGGGCACGGACCCAAGCACAAAGAACACCGGGGGAGGCTCGGGCATATCGATTGGCGAGTCCGAAGAGTCGTGGCCACCCGTCATGAAATTCGTCTCGAGCGCCAGGCTGCTACCACGGCCCGAAGCCATCGAATGGACAGAGTGGCCGGCTGAGCTGTGCCTGCCGTCGGACTTGTGGGACAGCGACCGCTCCATCATAAGGCTGCTTCCGGGCCGAAAGGGGCCGATCTCGCTCAGGTGACGCGTGCTCTGGGCCAGATTGGCGCTCTCGTCGAAGCGGACGCTGTTCGCGCGCGAGGCGGCCGCAGCACGTCGGATGGGCTCGTCGTCAGGCTCGAGTTGCAGCGAGCCAAGGGTCTGGCTCTGCACGTCCAGGTCAAAAGCCTCGGTCGAGGGCACACGGATGGGGCCTGCACGAGAAAGTGGTCAGTATTCTGTCAAGTGCCGTTCCGGCCCCTGCTCTGTTTCCCTGCTCCGTCTTTGTAGGAAGGCTGATAGCAAAACTGATATCAAGAATCCAGGCATCTACCAGCCTGGGAAGCAAATGTGGCCACTCACCATGTTGGGGCGTGCCAACCAGAGCGCTCGGGAAGGGCGAGTTGGACCAGGCGGATCGCATGGCGGTATCGTCTTGCTGGCGCTTCTCCAGACGCAGTAACCTTTCGGTTTGGCTGGTCTGGATAGCCTGCAGCTGCCTCACGTCCATCTGGACATTGTGCAACTCTTCACGGCTGACGAAGAAGCGATTATCCATGGAAGTAGGCAGCAACGAGCGTCACACAGGACGAAGGGAAAGAAAAAAATAAGATCGATTAGGGGGGGATAGGGGACAGGGGGTAGGGAGTAACTATTGGGGGGAAAGCCGTGGCCTCTAGCAAGATATTGAGATTCGAGATCGAGAAACGTGCCAGCTAGTGGCCGAGTTTGCGTCGGTTCTGATGAGAATCGTTCAGACGTGCGAGTCGTAGAGTGGATGGGCTACAGCAGTCACGTTTCCGTTTCCGTTTCTGGTTCCGTTGTTGTATGTTTGTCTGGATTCTTAATGATGTTCGGTTCCTATGCTTGTTTCCTCTTTTGCTGGCTTTCCCCTCTAGTTCTTCAAAGTTCGTGATCGCCGAGACTGTTCAGATCGCAATGTCCACTATCCCCCACACCGCACGCCTAGACGTCGAGGCCTTTTCTGCGCCAACGCACCACAGGTCCCTCTGGGAGCACCCGCCTGAGGAGCACCAAACGTGGGGACCCCGTGCCTCGACTGGCGCACAACACACAACCGTACACACGCGTAGATGGATGTGTTCTCTCTCGTTTCCCGTGGTGTTTCTTGGCGGTTCGCAAGGGTGGCGAGCGTCTTCGTGGGGATGGTACAGTCGCTGGAATCGGCGGGCGGGGATGCAGTCGTCGAGGAGAAGCGGAGAGTCGTTCGCAGAGAATCAACAGGTTCTGTGTCCGAGACTTTAGGAGTGTCCGGCCTTAGAGCTCTGCTTCTTCGAGTTGGGAAGGTTCAGGGCGTCCGTCTAGGGCGTGGCACTCGCTGGTCGACACCGCAGCTTTCTGTGTCCAACAGAAAGTCCCCGTGGTTGGTAGAATGTGGCGTACGGCAGGTCCGACCGAGATGGACTGGCTGGGAGGGGTTTAAACGGGGCGAGCACGGTCAACGGAGGGCACCAGAGAGAGGGCAGTCGTCTAGAGCGCTTTGTAGATTCGCTGACAAGGAGGCAGCAGATTCTGCAGTCAGACCGGGCAAGTTCGGCTCGACGTTGGAAGTTCAAAGTAAGTGGAGAGGTCGAGAAAGGGGAAGTTCGATGTGGGGGGCGTGGCTACTGGGGAGGAGAGAGCAGCGATGGACAGCCGATCGTGGGACGAAGGACGGTTTCGTTGGTTGGTGATATCAGGATGGTAGGTGTGCCTGACACGCAAGGTTGTGTCTTTTGACAGAGTTGAGGATACGTTGTCCGTTCGGTGAAGTTCGATGAGAAATACGAGCTGAGACGGGAGAATATCGAGCTGTCTGGAGATGAGAGGAGAGAGTTTTGTGTAGCACAATATGAAATGTGAGGGCGTCGAGGGGAGAGAGACAGATCGGCAGGACAGACAGGGCGGTCGAGGGCCAGGAGAGGCACAGACGTGACGGGCCAAGTAGCAGGTTGGTAGCAGGGGAGTGATAGGAGGGAGACAAAAGGCTGACGACGGAAAATGCGGCAGATATGGCCAGGCTGCAGATGTGCTTTCTTTGTTTGCAGAGAGGAGGAGGAATGGTATTTGGAGGGAATGGCCGTCGGAGCAGCCAGGAGCATCGGATAGAGACGAGCAAAAAAAAGGGGGAGGGAGCGAGAGGGCCGCGTCAAAGGGTAGTTGTTGCTGGAATGATCGAAAAGTTCCAGCGAATTTCTCGATGACACTATTCCACTTTTTTTTTGGACGTACTTGGTGTTACGGAGCAAATCCTCTCCTCCTGCGACAGTGCAATTAGAACCGGTTTGGGGGGCGCGCACGCGCGGTTGCCCTGGAGCTGGAAAAGCCGCCGCTGTTATTCGCGCGCACATGGGGAGGCGCGACCCAAGGGAGGCCAATACGGCGTGTTGAGACAGGGAAGGTGCGCATAGGTACAGGTGTCGGTGGGTTACTTCTGCGGGCGGCCGCTACCGTAGCATCGGCCTAGCGAGTCTGGGCCGTTGCTCGTACCTTGTGCACGCAGGTACTTGCGGTGTGCCTGCCATATTGGTGAACAAGCCAGTGGTGCTTGCCGTATTTGACCGTACAAGCTGTGTCTGTGCATGTCTTTCCCCCCTATGTATCTTTGCCGGGGGGCGGTGGCCTGCCCGGTTCTTCTTATTTTCCTTGATATTGCGGTGGCGTTTCCCATAAATTGCTTTTCTATCCCACTATAAAGTCTATTTGTACCAGATATCTCTCCATCTCTCTCTACCTGCTCGCCCCCCCCCTGCTGACGCCCCCTCGTTACTTCTTCAGCCATGGCGCCTGTCGCCACTCCGGATACACCTTGGGCTCGGCCTCGACATCAATGTGCGGCTTGATGGCCTCGAAGAGCACCCGGTAGCCCTCGCCGCTGAGGTGCAGCCCGTCCGACAGCAGGTTTCTCAGGTACCCGCTCTTGCCTGTGGCCACGTCGCCCAGCATGCCGCCGGTCTTCGGGTCGAAACCGGGCGTCCGCAGCACGGCCAGGTCGTACAGCTCCTTCCACAGGTCGATGAGCACGGTGCCCGGCACGTCCTTGGCCACGCGGCGCGCCGCCTCGGCATACTGGGCGGTGATCTTGGCCTCCCGGTCGAGGAACTGCTCGGTGCCCGGATACTCGATGCGGGCCAGCTCGACGCGGCGGATGCTGTCCATGGGCGGCGGCGTGACGAGGAGGGTCTTGCGGGCCTTGTGCTCCAGAATGTGTGGGTGTGTCAGGATGCTCTTGAGGTTGGCCTCGTACTCGGCGAGGTCGACGTGCTGGTTGTCTTTGGCCACTTTCACGGCGGCATCGTTGGCGCCGAGCAGGACAATCAGGTACGCCACCTTGGGCGCGACGTACGACGACGAATAGGCGGCCTTGGGGAAGAGGCTGGGCAGCGCCTGGAGCGCCTGGGAGGTGTTGTAGCCGGACATGCCGCGGTTGATGACGTCGAAGCGGCGCATGCACAGCTGCTGCAGCGCGGCCTGGAAGGAGAAGCCATCCTGGGTGTTGGCGGCCATCTCGAAGATCGAGTCGCCAAAGAGGACGACCTGGGGGTATGGGGCGGCCATTGTGGGAAGAACACGAAGACAAAGGAAAGAGCGGTTCGTGCTTATTCAAAATTTCTTTATATTAAAAATAATGAAGGAACAGAGTTGTGTGCTGTTGGGTTGGGCTGAGGCTAGGCATATAACGTGAGAGAAAGCCGAGCTAAGCCCCGCTAACTCTTCTATAAGTCGGTTGTGACGATGAGAGCGCGGGGCATCGGCCCCCGGCTTGCCACTTTCAGACTTGGCAGGCAGACCAGCAGCTTGAGGAAGTGCCGGCCCAACGGCGAGCCTGCACAACGTTGCAACCTTGTCCTGTGAGGTGGAAACTACCGCGTACGGCGATTTCCTGTGATTGGATGCAGCTGCTCATGGTTGTGCAGACAGCATACTCTTCTGTAGGAACGAGTTTGTCTCTTGGGGAAGCGGGTGAAGAGAAGAAGTTACCACGCTTTGTGCCATTGTCGATGCAGAACGTCAAGATGGCAGATAAGAGAACGACGTTCGGTCTCTTTTATCTGACCAGCTTCGTCCGAGCTGCACAGTCTAAACCGGCGAGGTGGAACAGGTCGGCTTTCCGTGTCTGTCCCACCTTTTAAAAAAAAAAGCTTGGACTCTCTTCACGTGTGTCCAACCTACGCAAAATAGACCCCAAAATTGCTATCTTGCCTTCCTTTGTGTGCCATTCTTTCCTTTGTCACCCAACCTCCCCAACACTCCCCAATTCAACAGCCGCCATGGACCAGCCCCTCCCCGAGCACTGGGGCGATGTTCCAGAAAGGACCGCGCCTCTTTTGTCTTTCCTGTCCCTCGTGTCGCCGGCGCAGTACTGCCAGGCCGTCTTCATCACCCTTGCCGTGACCGCCTGGGCGGTCAATGCGTTGCCCGCGCGGAGCAGGCGCCTCTTTACGGATTACGGCCCTCGTGAAGTACGACCAGCGGGGGCTACGGCTGACCAGAAGACAGACACGAATGTGACCATGACTCAGCCCGCCACCACCAACGCCCTGGACCGCTTCATGGAAGCCATTGCAGCCCGCACCAAGGTCCCGCACGGCTGGTTCACCAGCTTCTACGCCGCCTACATCGTGTTTGCCCTGGCCTGGGTGACGCAGTGGTGGCTGTGGCGGCAAGGCGACAGTGTCGGGGGCAGTGTCTTTGGGTGGCTCGTTGCACAGCAGCAGAAGCACCAGGCCGGCGCGGCGTCCTGCACCTTTGCGCAGGTCTGTCTAGTGTTCGGCCTGGAGGTCCTGCAGTCCTCGCGCCGTCTCTACGAGCACCTGGCGGTCTTCAAACAGTCGTCGTCGTCCAAGATGAACGTGTCGCATTGGCTGCTGGGCTTGGCCTTTTACGCGACCATAAGCGTGACCGTGTGGATCGAGGGAGCTCGTATGTGTTTCCCCTTCCTCCCATGCTTTTTTTTTTTTTTTCGGTTCTTTCATCTCTTACATCGGCCTCCACTGGCTCGCCGCCCGGTACCTCTACAGCTCTACAAATCCGCTAACTGAACCTCAGAAGCCATCGTGGCCAACAAAGAGGACAAGCTGTGGCCTCCCGTGCCATACTCCAACACCCATGTCCTCAAGTCCTGTTTGGGCACATTCCTCTTTGCCTATGCGTGGATCAACCAATACGAGTGCCACGTCTACCTGGCCAGCCTCAAAAAGTACTCTCTGCCCCAGGCCGACCTGTTCCGCTACCTGGTGTGCCCGCACTACACCTGCGAATGCCTCCTCTATCTGTCCCTCTCCATCATCGCTGCACCACCGGGCCATTTGTTCAACCGGACACTGCTGGCCTCGGTCGCCTTCGTGGTGTCTTGTCTAGGCGTGTCTGCTGATCGGACCAAGAACTGGTACATCCTCAAGTTCGGAGAGGAGCGCGTGGCCAAAAAGTGGAAGATGATTCCGTTTGTGTTCTAGCACGGGTATCGAGAGTTTGGGATTCAAAGAGGCATATGCCTCAAGAGGAGAAAATTCCAGAAGAGAGATAAAAGATGCATCTTCACTTATGAACGCTTAGGCAGCAAGCCGAACTTGCTTCCAAGTTTGGACACCTTGAGCACGTCGCGGTACGTCAGACTGACTCGTGTTTGTCGCTGGTTCTGGCCCGACGCAAACGCTTCTCTGCACCGAAGCAGATCCCAGTTGGCGACTGTCTCCGCGGACAAATCGGCGTCCTCTTCGATGTCGGCGATGCCGTGGAGATACTCGGTGTACAGATCGTCGGTTGTGATGAGCAGGCTGCGCGGTTCTTGCAGGATTCTTGTTACGGGCTCGGGGTGGAGGGCGCCGTCGTCCTTGCTCTTGTATATGTTTAGACAGAGGCTGGCCCCCAGACTTACGGTACAGACTACGGGATGGTACGCCGACCCGTCCTTGTGCGGCATGATGCCCACGCCCGGTGGATATTCATTGATGAGGACATGATTTGGGCGCTTGTGTGGACTGGCTGTGAATATGTTTCTGGGAGGACCGTAGTTGTCGTTGTCGTTGTCGTCGGCAACGGCCGTGTCTGAGATCGGCACCGAGAGGAGTCGCGTGATCACCGGGTCGACAAGCCACGGCGGCAACGGAGCGTCAAGCAGTTTGTCTTTCAAGAGATCGGACGGCCAGGTCTGCAGCCGGCGGTGAGAGAGGTGCTTCCATCTGGGCTTGGGTGCCGCTTCGATCTGGGAGGGAAAATGGCGTGAGCATCCGCGGGGAGGGGGGGGGGCGGGAGGTGAGGGGTGATCTGCCTTCCCGGACATTCCTTCAGACAGGTCGATCTTGTTCTTCCCTATCTTACCTTTTGCAAGATGGCCTGCTCCTCATCCTCTGTGATGAAATCTGCAATGTAGTATGCCGACGCGGGGAGACTCTGGATGCGGACGGCGGCCAGGCTCGGCGGAAGGGTGAGTCCTGCTGGCTGAGCGGCCATGATGAATGGGGATGGATAAATGTTGGACAGAAATGGGCGGACAGGAGAGATAGAAGAAAGGTTGTCGTCTTCGGAAGGGATGATTCGACACCGCCCAGTTGGATTTGCTGGAGAACAAAAGAGTGGATATCGAGTAACTAGTCGCCGCCGATGGATGCGCACTCAAACTGGCAAGGGCTCTTTCTGGTGCTTTGGCATTGGCGCTCGTGTTGGTTGGTGTGGATGTCTTGGATTGTGCAGGGTCTGCGCAGTGTCGTGTGCGGTGGTGCTTGGTCGTCTGTTTTTGGTGGTCTTGGTGCGTTTGGGGCTGCGACGGCGGCAGACCACGCCAGGTGGACAGCGTGTTCTTCTGGTCTCCACGCACAAAAGTAAGATAATAGTGGGTTTGCTGACCGTCGCGAGATCGTCGCGGCCGCGCATGAGCTAGCACCTGGCAAGTGCAGGGGTGGTGCTGGTCTTTAATCTTGTTGTGATAACGGGGCCTTCATAGTGCGTCTTGAAGACGAGAGAATTGCATTTTCGGGCGTTGACCGCGTCGATGACGACCTTGGGGGCGCCTTTTTGTCTCGTTCTTGGACGATGTCTGTTTTGATTGCCGTGGGCAAGCTCGAAAGAACAGAAGAGGCAAACGCAGAAGACAAAAGACAAAAGACAAAAGAACAAAAAAAAAAACCCCAAACAAGACAAAACGCAGCAAACATACCGGCAGACCACCTTTCCTGCAGAAGAACACACAGGTAGATCTGTAGGACCAAGTACACCGTGCTTCCAGACAGTCATCGGCAGCTGTTCCAAACGGTGTACATGCGGCTGCGAGCATATAATTACTTCTCATTTCACGGCCCCGCGTACCCAAAACAAAAGAACGCTAGTACTAGCGCAACTGCACTGTGTTGTAGAAACAATGACAAAGACGGGGCGCGCACCAATCACGAGGGACAAATGGCCCCGCTTTTCACTTGCCCAAAAATGAAGGCCAGCGCTTGTGGTTCATTGCGCTCCGCCGGATAAAAGACTGCAGCCAATCAGCGCCACGGCCGATCAGACCCTGGGATCTAGGGAAACCGGCGAGGCCAGTTATTATGGTAGTAATCATACCTAGTCAGTTAGATACGTGTTCGAGTGCGTGTGTGTGTGTTAAAGTGTGTGTACTATGTATGTTCAGGAGGTACAGGCGCAGCCTGTAGGCGTATCTGACATGCAACCTACTCGTACTCGTAAACGCAGTAATACTACGGCGAAGGTTCTTAGCTATCGCATCCAATTCCATTGCGCGAGTCCCCAGCTTAAGGCGGAGCAAGCTTGCATGTGTTTGGGTGTTTGAGCGGGCCAGGTAGGACAGCCGTCCTCGCAGGGCGCCGGGCTTTTTCGAGATCACTTCGCGCTGCCGTTGGTTGCTGCGTTTCGTGTTGGAAGGAGCGGTCGTTGTTGTGCACGCTGCCCGTTGCGCCTTCCTTTTCGTCGCTCGTCGCGCTCTTGGGCGTGGGCTTGCATGGGTCTGTGACCGCGGGCTTGATGGTCGCTCCTTCCTTCTCGAGAGCACGGGACCGCCTCTTCACAGAACATTCTGTTTTTTAATTTCCCTTTTCGACTCGATGGGCTCTGGGCTCTGGGCTCTCTGTCGTGCCTTCCGCGCAAGATGCTTTCGCGCCTTCCGTAATTGACGCTCTGGTCCTGTCTGATCGCGCCTGCTCTGGTGTTTCTGTTTCTCGATTGCCCATACTGCAATTCCTGCCTTCTTTTTTTTGCCTTCAAGTAGCCGGTCCTCGACGGCAGATCGCTCCTGCCCCCAAAGACACCGCCCTCCTGCAGCCCATCCCCCGGTTCCTCTCTCCCTCGCAGTCTCGCCGCTCACTCACCTCCTTCCTGCCTCCCAAGGTGTCTCCAGGCTGCCACCAACGCCCCTCCACTTTTTTTTCCCTCTCGCTCTCTTCTGCGCCCCCCCAAACCGAAAATTAAGGGAACCCAATTTTCATCCACTTTTGGTACTCTGGTCGTTTTCCTTGGACCGTGTGGCGTTTTCTGTCTTTCTCTCTTTTCTTTTTTTCTGTCCATTCTATCTCCACCTTGACTCTCTCTCTCTTCTTCCCTTCCTCTCTCACACCCTCACACCCTCTCACACACCCACACTCCCTCATTCATTTTTTTCCAACTCTCGTCTTTTCGCCCTCCCTTTCACACGCCTGTCCATCCCTTATTTTCATTTTTTTTCTTCGCCCCCCCTTCGATTTCTTCGATTTCCTCGACTTTCGCACCGATCCATCCGTGTCGCCCCCCTTGGGCTTCGCCTTCACATCGCCACTGAGTCACGGCCTCGTCTCAGCTTTTTCACGATCCCCGATCCGCCCAAAACCCAGCCGAGCGCCCCCCCATCGTCATCACCGTCGACCACGCGATCGCGAATCAGGAATTCCCGTAGGCCCTCTCGTCTATGCACGAACCTCGCCTCGCGTTCTGTGTCATCTCACGATCCGCCCCCCTGTTTTGAAGCGCGCCACCTCACAGCGCTCTCATGATGGTGCACTGCAGCGGATCGTCTCCGAATTAAATGACATGGATGCGCAGAATGCCGCCGAGGCCGCGTCCACGAAGCCTGCTGCTTCATCCTCCTCCGCCTCCGTTTCGTCACGGCCCGGCCCCGACGTGGAGCGATCCAAGGCCTCCTCCCAGTCAGTGACGAAATCGCCATCACTCTCTCGGCTGCCACCGCCTGCGGCTCTCAAGGACGCATCCGCCTCTGCAAAGTCATCCAAGCCCTCTCCAAGGCCCGCTGCGTCTTCCCTGCCCGACAAGGAGTCGTCTTCGTCAAAGACTGCGGCGCCTGGATCGACTGCGTCGGCCTCGTCCAAGGACGCGAAGTCTGCGGTCGGGGCATCGTCTCGTGAGTCAAAACAGGACGCAAAACAAGACTCAAAGCAGGATTCGAAGCCAAATGCGAAGCCAGATGCGAAGTCGGATGCGAAACCAGACGCGAAGCAGGAGGACGATGGCGGCACCGACGGCAACTCCGAGGCGGAGACCATTGTGCTTTCGAAGGATGGGTCGCCGGCAAAGTCACGGAGCAGGAAGGTCATCAAGCACGAAGACAAGCGGAACGGGGACTCGGCCGCGTCTTCATCCAACCACGTTGATTCTGCCTCGTCTAACCACAAGCACGCTGCGGACAAGAGAGACTCCCACCCCGTGAAGGCCGAGAAATCGTCGCTGAGTGTCTCGGCAGACACCGGTGCTGCCAAGTCTGCGAGAGGCAGCTCTGCATCCGATGCTGCTTCCCTGGTGAAGCGGAAACGTTTACAACACTCCTCTTCACATGCGCGAAGTAATGACGCCTCCAGCAGTCTTAGCTCTGCACCAGGCTCTCCATCTAGGAGCCGCCAGCACTCTACCAATCCCCCATCGGGCTCGGACTCCGAACGAGGCCGGACCACCAGATCACCCAAGGCCACGACGTCTTCCAAGGACCGACTACGGCCGCCAGAGAAACTAATCCCCCACAAGCGAAAAGCATCCAAGACTGGTTCGGACGAGGAGGCCGAGATTCGCAAAGCTCGCCGCCAGAGGCTTGCCAGTGCAGGCGCAGGCGATGCGGCCTCTCACTCGACCCCAAGGACGTCGAAGGAGCACACACGCCACGAGCGGAGCACAATCAAGTCGTCTACATCCCGGCATGTCGACTCTGCGCATAACCGATCGCTTTCCCCACCACCACGGGCACACCGCCGCAGTTTGTCCACCCAAGCACTTCCTGCCCAGACTAACGGGCTTGGCCTGAAGAAGAAGCGTGTTCCGGCACCGCTCCAATCTACCGACTACCATTCGGATGATTCATCAGCCGGTGGCAGCCCTCGTATGCGAAGTTCCAAGCTCCGCAGCTTGGCCACACCAGCCACAGGTGACTCATCCGTATCGCCAGCCAAGATCGGTCCGCACAAGAAGCATCTCGATGCACACGGCCAAACATTCCTGGCCCGGGCATGCGCGAGGGGCGAGTACGATCTCGCTAAACAACGACTGGCCGAGCGCCCAGAAGATTTGAACGTTGCCGATTTTGCCGGGAACACACCGCTACAGATCGCAGCCATTAATGGCTACGGCAACATAGTGAAGCTCCTGATTGATGCCGGATGCAATTTGGACTGTGTAAACTACGATAAAGACACTCCACTGTTGGACGCCGTGGACAACGGCCATCTGGAAGTTGTGAAGCTCTTGCTTGAAGCGGGAGTGAACCCGCGAAAGGCAAATGTCAATGGAGAGGAGCCACTGGATCGTGTGGACGATGTCGACAACGCTACCGAAATTCGAGCGTTGCTGATCTCAGCTCGAAAAAAGGTCGGCGAGCGGAGACTCACTTCCGAAGAGCACCGCCACGAGCACGACGACGGTCGCTTCTCTCTCGGACCCGAGAGTCCCCGAAGGTCTCCGGCCCCTTCATCTTCACACGTCCCTGCTAGCGGCCGGAGAGCAGGAACGGTCCGCGCGACTAAGACGAGCAATCATCTTCTATACATGCCCATGGATGATAAAACTCTACGCCTCGCTGCGGGCCGTGGTGACGAGCAGACCGTCACGCGCATTCTTCAGGTCCGCGATGTTTTCGACGACCCCGAGTCAATGGTTGCTGCTGCTCGCGGTGGCCATGAGATGGTCATGCAGCTTTTGTTGGCATTGGGACGGGCAAATCCCGACCCACCCGCTGTCAGCTCGATGCCACCCGAACACGCGACCCCCATGCTTGCAGCCATAGGCCAGGAAAATCTCAATGTTGTCAGTCTTTTGTTAGACCAGAGCAATTTCAACCCCACCACCAAATTTCGGGGGGAGACATACTACGAGATCGCCCGACAACGCGCTGGGCCCAATTGGAAGGAGGAAGAGGACATTCTCAAAACTGCCTACGACAATTACAAGAAGGCCCACGCGGGCAAAGAGGCCCGAAAAGCTAGCCGCGCCGAGTCTCGCACTGAGCCTCGCGAAGATTCTGCTGCGTCCCGAGCACACAAGCGCAAGCTCTCCAGCCCATCACAGGAAAGAGCCAAGCGCCCAGGCGCAACGAAGGCTTCTACTTCAACCACCAGTCCTCGAGAGGAAAAACTACTGCAAAAGCGATCGTCCGACCACTCGGGTTCTCATGCGGATGGTCAGTCTTCGCCAAAGCGTGGCTCTGGCAGCCTGTCTGCGACCACAAAGCACAAGCGGGACGATAGGAGCTCGGTCACGTCTGCCCCCGATCGCGAGACCCCTCCTCCGTCGAAGCAGGTCACCAAGTCGAAGAAAGTAGACTCGGATGCTGTCACAGTATCTTCCGAGGGTGAAACCGTCAAACCCCGAAGAAAGAAGCTTATTTCTGGCCGAGAGCTGAAGGGCGAGAGAGAACGGGAGCGCCAGAGACGTGCCAGTTTAGCCTCTGTTTCTAATGCGACTCCGTCGAAGGAGTCGTCTAGTCCTCACGAACCACGCCACGACGAGTCGACTCCGGATAAGGCGAGAGTCGAGAAGCACCGGGAACGCGACCGCGACAGGGCGCGACTTTTAAAGAAGGAGGAATCAAAGGAATCCACATCTGGAGATGGAACCAGCAAACGCCACCGTTCGAGCGAGACACCACCGCACCAAGGGTTTTCGGACAAGGATGCCAGCGAAGCTCCTGCTAAGAGAAGGAGACTGGAGGCCGAAACCAACAACAAAGAGAAGAAATCGTCCAAGATACGATCATCGCCAGATGAGACACCGAGCAAATCTTCCAATTCGATGGCGCGTGATGCGCAAGCGTCCTCGAAAACGACACAAAAACGCCGAGATGACGAGGACCGCAAAACTGCATCATCATTACTTAAATCGAAACGGAGGGATGCCTCATCAGACCGCGGACGGAAGGAGGCTTCCAAGCCACCGGCCGTGATAACCGAAAAGAGCATCCACGTCAAGTCAGAGGATGTGGATGTGGACATGGTTGACATTGATGCTGATGTGCCGGAGTCTCCTTCAGCAACGGCGACTGTCTCTGCCTTGGCCGGTTCTGACTCACGTGCTGCGCGAGACAAGGACGAAGAAAAGAAGAAAAAGGCCGAGGCAGAAGCGCAGGCCGCGGAAACCAAGAAGAAGGAGGAAGAACAGCGCCGCCGACAAGAGGAAGAAGCCAAGCGCAAGAAGGAAGAAGAAAAACGCAAGAAGGAGGAGGAGAGGCGCAAAAAGGAGGAGGAGAAGCGCAAGAAAGAGGAGGAGAAGCGCAAGCGCGAGGAAGAAGAGGCCAAACGGAAGGCCGAAGAGGAGAAGAAGAAGAAGCAGCTGGAGCTGGAAGAGAAGAAGAGAAAAGAGGAAGAGGAGAAGCAGAAGGAACGCAAGCGACTCGAAGAAGAAGAGCGTAAGCGTAAAGAGGAGGAGCGGAAGCGCAAAGAGGAGGAGCGCAGGCGGAAGGAAGAGGAGGAAAGAAAACGCCGTGAGGAAGAAGAGCGCGAGAAGGAACGCGAACGTGAGCGCGAACGTGAGCGTGAGCGCAAGCGCAAAGAAGAGGAAGAACGGAAGAAGCGTGAGGAAGAAGAGCGCCTGCGCCAGGAGCAGATCCAGAAGGAAGCCGCCGAAGAAGCCCGCCGCAAGCGTGAGGAAGAGGAACGCAGAGAGCGCGAGCGCAAGGAGCAAGAGCGCATCCGCGCCGAGAAGGAGGCCGAAGAACAGCGCCGTCGTCAGCGAGAAGAGGCAGAACGCATCCGCATTGCGAAACTGCCACCGCTGCTGCGTTGGCTCAGCGTGACCGCCAACGCCAAGTCGGCCAGCATCGCCAAGAAATTCAGCCCGATGCAGGGCGTGCGATATGACTGTCTCAACCAGGCGGCCAACGGCTCAGCTGACGGCCGGGAGCAATGGCTTCTCAATACACAGGTCGCTCTGATCTTTGGCGAGAAGGACCTGGACCTCAAGCAGTATTCCTCGTGGAAGCGCGTGCCGGCATCCATGATCGCCAAGCGCATCATCTGGAGGCAGGAATCCGACCGATATGCACTGACATCGCATGACTTGTACGAAATTGGAACACAACTCCCAGGCTACTACGGGTCCAACGATCCGCATACCGTGAGCTACCGGGTGCTGGAGAAGCTCCGCGGCGAGGCCTGGGAGAAGTTTTCCTCCACAGACATGTTTTTCGTCAAGGTACGTACCTCTTCTCAGCCTCTTTGCTTTGCCTTTTTTTCTTTCAGCGAGACGTGTGACTAAGTGTACCCCCCTAGGCTTCCGATGTGATGGGCATTCTCCCCAGCATCCCGCATTTGCGCGGCGTCCAGCTGACTATGGTTTATCGTGAGCTTCCCGAGGATGAATCTTCGTTGACCAAATGGACAACTACGCAAAAGTGGAAGAACGACCCCGGTGCCGACCGGTTCTACGGATTCGCTCCCCGAAACACTTACTACCTCGACGGCAAGATGATCAAGGAGGAACGGCCCGGACTTAGCAAAACCAGCAAGACCCCGTTCCCTGTGGCTTTTGTGCCGCGGCGCAATCTACGAGCCCTCTCTGCCGAAGATCCCGAGTACCAGCGGCAGCTCGCTGAGAATGGCACCGACGCTCCTACTTCTCCAGCAGTTTCGCGGCAGCCGCCTTACCTCCCCAACGGCACCGCGCACTCTCCAAAATTCTCGTCTAAGAAAGTTAACGGCCGAACTCCGCTCTCCCATCATCCTGCTGTCAACGGCGACAGTGGCGTGGGTGCCGGGCGAGTTGTTTCTATGCCCAATGGCCAGCCGACTCGGCCTTATGTGAACGGCATCAACGGCACGAGAAGCGGATAAATGTATTTCTAAACCGCATTTTTGGACACTCGAACTCGACACTCTGCACTCGCTACGATAACGATGATTCTCATTTTTACGACCTTCTCTCGGCATTCTTTTCCCCCCATCTATCTTGCGACGCCCTCCAACAAAAGCTTGAGAGCTGCGTCTCCGCAGCGACACAAAGGTTCACACATACCCTTTTACGTGTACATTATTCTCTTGTTTTGTTCCACTTCCAAGGATCTGTTGGAAATCTGTTGGGAAAACGAGGCACCGAGGTGCTGCCCCGTGTTTTGGCCTATTGGTTGGTGTCTGGGCGTTTTTATTTTTGCTGGTTGATGGTTTGCCTCTGTTTTCTCATGACAAAACCTCTTGGCAACGGATTATCGGGTTGATAAATGATTGGTTTCCCATAAAACGATCAAGCGGGCATCACTTGGGTTTGGATGGTCTTGTTTGTATTTCTCTTTTGTTTGACGATTGGCGACGGGTTGGCATCCTGACATAACTATATATACATCTGTACGTAGACACACACACACCCGAGGACGGCCAGGCATTCTTTGGGAGAGGATCTTTGCCATGGGAAGATGGCATCCTTTTGTTGTGTGTGCATGTTTTGAAATGAAATACCCCTTAGTTCGTGGCTTTTGGCTCTCGAGCTCATTACGATGGAGCCTGTCGTGCGTGATGTTGGTGGCCTAGACTATTTATCGGCCAGTGGTAGCCCAGTTGTGAAGGGGTTTTGGGGTCTCATCAACTTGAGAGGTTTCGGCTGAGTGAGTGAGGATAGGCGTGTGCCCTGCAAACTACGTTGCTCTCGTGGTGTCTTTCGATCTACTAGTTATTGCTCTCGTAGAGACAACAGAAGTGGGTCCCTAGTGGCTGACCAAAGGCGGTGGGTGGCAGGTAGGCAAAAAAAAAAACAGGGCCAAAAAATCGTGGGGAAGGAGGCTATGATTTTTTTTGCCCCACCATCAAATCGACGACTTTGGTGGTGACGTCCCAAACTTGCCAGAAACAACTTTTTGCTATTTCCTTCTGTAAAGCCGTTTCTTTGCAAGCTTCCGAGCAAGCCTTTTCTTGCTGCCAGTCTCTCTGCCGTTTCAATTGTGCATACGTATTCTTCTCATCGATCTGCCGGAGCGCTCTCTCTCCTGGGGAAACGCTCCCACCAACCACCACGATGTCGACGACTGTAGAAAAGGTTTGTTTTCTGACGGGCATCGTGCCTGTTAAGCAGATGTTGTCACAATGTGGATAATTGTGGATAATGCATTTCAGCTAACCATTGTTCTTCTGCACAGATCAAGGAGATCGAGTCCGAGGTACTTTTGACGCTCTCGCCCTCCCGTTGTTCATCTCTCCCATCAGTCTCCGCATGTTGTCTAACCTCTCTTTCCTCTCGATGCAGATGGCCCGGACTCAAAAGAACAAGGCCACCTCGTACCATCTTGGCCAGCTCAAGGCCAAGTTGGCCAAGCTCAAGCGTGAGCTTTTGACGCCGAGCAGCGGTGGCGGTGGCGGCGGTGGTGCTGGTTTCGATGTGGCGCGGACGGGTGTCGCCAGTATCGGGTTCATCGGGTTTCCCTCGGTGGGCAAGAGTACACTGATGAGCCGGCTGACGGGCCAGCATTCGGAGGCAGCGGCATACGAGTTCACGACGCTGACCAGTGTGCCTGGCCAGGTCATGTACAACGGCGCGCCGCTGCAGATGATCGACTTGCCGGGTATCATTGAGGGTGCCAAGGACGGCCGCGGTCGTGGTCGGCAGGTGATTGCCGTGGCCAAGACGTGCAATTTGATTTTCATTGTGCTCGACGTCAACAAGCCGCTGACAGACAAGCGCGTGATCGAGAACGAACTGGAAGGGTTCGGCATCCGCATCAACAAGCAGCCGCCCAACATCACGTTCAAGAAGAAGGACAAGGGCGGTCTCAACATTACTTCCACAGTGCCCCTGACGCACATTGACCACGACGAAGTCAAGGCCGTCATGAGCGAGTACCGCATCAACTCGGCCGACATCACCATCCGCTGCGACGCCACCGTGGACGACCTCATTGACATTCTCGAGGCCCGCAGCCGCAGCTACATTCCCGTCATCTACGTGCTCAACAAGATCGACGCCATCACGATCGAAGAGCTGGACCTGCTGTACCGGATCCCCAACGCGGTACCCATCAGCTCGGAGCACGGCTGGAACGTGGACGAGCTGATGGAGTCGATGTGGGAGAAGCTCAACCTGGTGCGGGTGTACACAAAGCCCAAGGGCCGGCTGCCGGACTATTCGTCGCCCGTGGTGCTGCGTGCGAACAAGTGCACTGTGGAAGATTTTGTAAGGACAGCTTTTCCCTGCGTGGTCTCCCAGTTATTGTTTCTGTCTTTACGGGTCTATTCTTTGTCTTTGTGGATGATCTGCCATTGTCTATACTTTCTATTCTCTTGTCTTTCTCTTGTCTTTCCCTGTTTGATTTTTCGAGTCAATGTCGCTAACATGCATCTACTCAGTGTAACGCCATCCACAGGAGTATCCTGGAACAGTTCAAGACGGCCATTGTGTACGGCAAGTCCGTGAAGCACCAGCCGCAGCGCGTCGGTCTGGCCCACGAGCTAGCTGACGAAGATATTGGTATGTGGGAGGATATGGATGGCGGCAGCAAGCCCAAGCACACCCTAGTTGATGCTAACCACAACGGCGTACCTATAGTGACGATTGTCAAGCGGTGATTCGAAGTCTCTTGAACATGGCAATTTACGGAGGAGGGACTTGTCTCCTCGAGAGGAGCCGGATGCCCGTGGCAACAATCAATGGCGACGAAGCGAAAGCTCGTCCTAATCACGACATCGAGCCCGGCGCCAACTGCTGTTCTCGCCCCCTTTTTTTCGGTTTCTCTGAGACTCCTGAGACTCCGAGACTCTGTTATCTCGTTGTGTGCCGACCAATGCCATCTCAATGCATGCACTTCTAGCGTTTTGTTCCCCGGAAACGGAGATGCATGCCAGACGAGGCGCTCGGCATATGTGGCCGCACTTGGTTCTACAGCCGCCCTCTATGCAAGGGACGTTGTGCATATGCAATGACATGGGAAGATGGATGATGCAAAAGGGGGGGTGGGTGTCTGGATGTGTGATGTTTTGGAAAAGGAAACATGAAGAGAAACACGACAAGTAAAAGAAACCTGGGACCGCAAGCGCCTGCCTTCCCCTTCTTTCTTTTTTGGGAGAGATCTCTGTCAATCACTTTTTCTGTTCCTGTTTTGAACTCCTTGTTTCTGCTTATTTTGCCCCGGAGACATGCTGTTAGGGAGTTGCAGAGCATGATGTTCCCCGGTCGAGACCTGCGTCTCCGCTCAAGAGATGGAACAAGACATGAAGGAAGAGTTGTACTCACCGGCGTGTCCACACCGGCAGGAACAGAGAGCACCACAGATAATCAGCATCATCCATACACACGCACACACACACACACACACCCCTGAGGAGGGTAGCATTCAGTCGGGCGCCACGAGACGAGACGAGAGAAGTGCAAAGAGAAAAAAGAGGGCACGCCGCGCTTCGAGTGTACAGTTAGGAATAACGAGCCAAACAGAAGCAAGAGAAAAAAAAATCGAGAAAGAACCAAAGGTGACAGGCGAATAGGAACGAGCCAGAGGCCAAGCCAGAGAGCAAATCAGAAAAGCGAGGAATGAAAGAGCACAGTTGCTACACACAATATGAAATATGACCAAATGCGGGAAGACATAAGAAAACACAAAATATATTTTGGCAAACAGCAAACACATGGGATCCATGAGCAGCAGAGACACAGAATGACGAGTGAACAGGCAAAGTGCAGGAGGGAAAAAAAAATAAAACGGTTTTCACGGACCCCATCTTCCTACCCGTCTTTACTTTTTCTTTTCTGTCTTCTCTGATTCTTCACACCCC
>PCDI01000016.1:669105-679198 GCA_002778195.1 Raffaelea ambrosiae
GGATCAACAGGTTCAGGAGAATCCATCAACTGCGTGGTGAACTGAAAACTGAACAGTCAGAATATGACTACCAAACGAGCCGAACGAACCACGGACAAAGAAGACGAACTGTCCATGCTTTTTTTATTTTGAAAAAAAAAAAAAATGGAAAACCGATAACGCATTGCAACCACACGGGACCCGTCCCCGAAGCTCTCCTTCTTCTCCTCTTGCTTTCTCTCCCTGCAATGCAGCTTTTTATTTAGAACCAAACATGACCACACAACTGACAGCCCGCGAGGCTGCGTGGGGAAATCAAGGGACGATCGTAGCACCGAAAAAAAAGGATGGAGTAGTACATGGGGGACACGAACAACACCAGACCGTCAGCAGGTCGGTTTCGATCAGGAACAAAGAAAGAAAAAGAAAAAGAAAAAGCAGGCCTCGGTCTCCCAATGCATCTTGTTCCTCTGTTTCTTTGCATCCTTTGCGCATTGCTTTCTTTGCTCACGATCCTCACAGACAATACGGAAACAGGCAACAGGGCCTTTTTGTTCCCTATACGATCACATAGTCACCGTTGTCTCTGCGTGTCTTACTCGGCTGCATCTTGTCGGCAACTGCAGCCCTGCCTTTTTTTGCATTGTTTGAATTTCGCCTTCTTTTCGTCCGTCTCTAATTGTGTTGCACTCGTTTTGCAAACCTTTCCCCCCATCCCTTTTGGTGTTGTATTGGCCTTGTGCCGTCAGGACAATCACTCGTGTATGTATCGTCGTATCTTGTTGTATTTTTTTATTTTTACGTGGGTGCCCATTCCCTCCGCAGACGAGCCAATGTCGGGTGTGCCCCTGGCGCGTGTAAGTTCAGATACTTACACCACAATGCATCATCCCCTCGTCGTAGTTTTTCCACGTTGTGTTGCACGCATGCGCTGCTGCGGTGCGTCCCTAACGGTATCCTTGACAAGCACAAGGGGAAAACGGGCTATTACCGGCAAGAGCATACGCGGGACGGCGCAAAGAAAGGGGAAAAAATGGGAACAGACTTGACTAACATTTCCCTTGCCTTGGCAGAAAAAAAAAGGTTGTGAGGAGAAACGCTCGTCCCGCTTGCTGCTTTCTCTCTCTCGGGGAATCTCGCTCTGGACTCGGGTTCACTTTCTTGGGGAGGGGGTGTTCCCCCGTCATGGAGAGAGAGCTGTTAGGAAGACAGGCAGGGCGTGCGAGAAGAAAAAAAAAAGCAACGAAGGCGAAAGTGGCTGCATAACCGAATGCCAAACGCCTAGTAGGTTCGAGAGGAGAGAGCTTTGATGCGACCCAATCTGCGGCCGTCCCAACCCAACTGTCTTCGCATACTTTCTTTTCGCATTGTCTCATGCTCCTTCTCTTTGGTGCATTGTTGGTTTGTACAATGTATCTCTTTGGTCTCTCTTGCAACGAGCCGGTGGGTGGCCTTGTCTCCCTTTGTCTCTTTGTCTATGGTGCAATGCCCTTGTTCTTCGTCTCGTGGTTTTTTTTTTTTTTTTTTTTTTTTTCCCGTCTTCTTCGTCCTTTGTCTCCTTGTCGTTTATGTTTCTCTTGACGCCCAAGCTGGCTCTCGTCACTCTTGATACCCTTGCTGTTCTTGTTATACCCGTTTCTTCCCATCTTCTCCTGTTTCGTTTGGCACTGGCCCCCCTTCCTTCCTTCCTTCCTTCTCACCTCGGGTCTGTCTTTCTGGCCGGACCGTGTTTTTTCGTCCCAAATAAAAATAAAACCATCTCCCTGCGTCCACGCGCAACCCTCGCCGGCAGCCCTCATCAAGGCCAAAACCACAAAAAGAAAAAGAAAAAAAAAGAAAACAAGAGAGACACAACAGAAATAAAATAGGATATTGGCCTAGCGTGGGACGCAGAAGATGGGGCCCGGACGGGGGGGTGGCATGAGCGGACACGGAGGAATTAAAAAGGGGCCAGCGCTTAACTTGCATCTCTGATTTTCTTTTTTTGTATTTTTTTGGCCTTGTTTTTACCTCTTTTTTTTTTCCACCACCGGCTTGTTGTCTTCTTCTTCTTTCGCTTCTGTTGGCTGCAGGCCCGCACAGAGCCCTGTCCAGAACGTTGGCCACCCCTGCCTCAGCTCTTGCCAATGGCTGATGGGATGATACGTCCGGCATTCCGTGCTGCGAGGAGGGGGACCAAAAAAAAGAAAGCATGGACAAGGAGACGATCCCAAGAAAAGAGGACGAAGGGTACCGGTGGGCTACCCTGAAGACGACGAGACCGCCATGACGGTGTTTTTGTGTCTCCTGGGAAGGGAGTGGGTACACGAGTACATCCTTCTTGTCGTATGCAGTCGTTTGTTAGTCTCGGGCTGCCCAAACGGCGCCCCGTACCAACAGCAGCGCCCAAGTTTCATGGCTCCATGCATTCCATGCTTTGCAAGTTGCGGGTAGCTTCCTTTTTCTCGGTCTGTCCTGTCCCGTTGGGGCTGGGTGCCTGGGTGCTTGGGTTTTCCTGGCCTGGCCTTTGTGGTCTTCCTGGCCTTTCTGGCCTTTCTGGCCTTTCTGGCCTTCCTGGTCTACCCTTCCGGTCTCCGCGGCTTTGCATTTCTGATCTCCTGGTCTTTTGACTTGGTGTTTCTCTCCTCGACCCCGACGGCCTTCCTGACGGCCTTCCTGATGGGGTCCTGCTCGTTTTTGGTCCCCTCTTTCGGCTGCAGATCGTTAGCTTCTTCGCCGCTTTTTTGCTTTTTCCTGTCCCTTTCGTGTCCTCCTCGCCTTTTTTTCCCTCGTTTTCCTCGTTTTATCGTTTTTATGTAGCTTTCTGTTATTATTTTATTTTTCTTCCCCCTCCTGTATTCCCTGTCTGGGCTTTAGTGCACGCATATCGTTTTGGGGGCCCCAGTCGTTTTGACCTTTCACAAGGCTTCTCTTGCCGCCGACGCCTTTTTCGGCCATGGCACCCCTGTCGATGGCCCACACACCCTCCCCGAAGGGACTTTCTGACAGAGAACGGTGGCATACTGGAACGAGGCCGACGGCCGTGTATTACAACCTTCCTCTCATATGCATCTTGTCATTGTCTGGCCATCTCGCGGAGTGGTGTGGTGGTGCAGCAGTCCGGCGCATGGCCCATTCTCGATGGCCCAGTTTCTGATGGTCCCCAGTCGACCGTCCCAGTCGACAGTCCCAGTCGACGGTCCCAAGTCGATGGCCGATGACCCAGCTTGACGGCCCATTTCGATGGCCCATTGCATCGCGCGGCAGCTGTGCAGAAACAGAGTTTTACCAATGCCGGGACTTGGACGCACTGGCAACGCGCAGACCAGCACTGCGTTTGCTGGGACGTGGGCCTAGAGCGCCTCCACGAGGCTCGAAGTTCCTGGCGCCTGGAGCCTGGGACACGGCCGAGGGGACCTGGTGGTGGTGGTGGTGGTATTGGTGTTTGCTGAAGATACTGTGCAATTCAAGAGTACATAGTATCATCTCACCACGTAGTATCGTCGTAGTTGGTTCAGCCAACTGGAAGCAGTCAATCAATGCCCAAATCAAAGACGGCCTGGCCTTGCCGGGTTGGTTGGTTGGGGGGGCAAGGCCATATGGATTATGGATGCCCATACGAGCATACTATAATAATAGCCATCCAAAGAGAAGTCCATATAGGGAACGCATATATGGAACGGGTTGTATGATGCGCAGTGGGAAACAATATTTCACTGTTCAGTGCGCAAAGAGCCTTTTTAGAGGAAGTGGAAATACCTCCACGGTGTGGCCGGCGTGCCTACCCCGGTGGGCACTGGTGTCCTGCATTTCGTGCGGTGGTAGAGTGCGTTTTTGTCATATTAGCTTCGCCAGACAGGAAAGAGCGCCTCAGCGGTCCTTCTCAGATCAGCGGGAGCCCTTGCGGATCCCGCCCCGCGCAAATCTTGGGCTCGACGCGGCAGCCACTGCACATGTACTGACTAGTTAGTTAGTCCGTTCTCTGCGCGCAAATAAACGGCGGAAGGAGCGACGGTGGATGATTACAGGGTTTTACGCCCCAAACGGGACGTGCTGGAGCCTCGCCAGATTGTGGAAAGAGCACGTCGAGGATCGCTCTTTCTGTTTTGGAATTGAATTGAATTGGAATTTGTGCTGACATAAACTCCACGCAGTCCTTCCTTCACAGAATGCAGCATCGACGAAGAAGCAAAAATACACCCAAAAACACAAATCAATGCAGAATCAAGGAACAGCTTACACACACACACACGCACACGCACACACACTCGCCCACACACCCAAAACACCCATGAACACTCAAAACGCTCAAAATTCATTTCGCTTTTTCAATTGCCTCGCACTGAGCACAGACACCCCGTCTCCACCCCCGACTTCCATCTGGCCCTTGCCCCTGCTTCATGCGACCTTTTTTTTTGCCTTTGCCGGCTGCCCCTTCCGTTACGGTATGGTGGCCATGGCCTAACTACTACGTACATGGCAACTCTATGTAAGATGCTCCATATGAGATGCGCACGCACGTCCAGAGCGGGCCTTCCGTCCTGTGCGTGTTGGCTGGCTGCTTGGCGAGACTGTCTGGCCCATCTCTCGTTCGGCCAGTATCGTGCATGTATCTTTATATCGACAACCCTGAATGACAAGAGTATGAGGTCACCCTCCATCCCACACGGAGTGCGACGGTGCCAATCCGTGCGTGGGGACCGACACAAACGAGGCGTCTCTCTCCGACTGCTCTCACCGGCGGCCGTCATGGACATGGACCCTGCAAGATACAGTGTGTTCAGATGCACGCATGACACACACCAGGCAAGAAGCTAGGCTTGTAAGTGGTATCTTGCCTGTCCCCAACGACACCTTGGCTGCGTGGAGGTGAGTGTCTGTGTCTCTGCCCATGTGCTTACTGTTATTGCTGTTATGGCCTCGCGTAGCAAGGTTCTGACACGTCAAATGAACTCAGAGTTCCCCTGCTTGCCGCCCTCTCGTGGCGACTTTGTACAGAGGTCTGTCCAGCGTCGTCGCCGTCGTCGTCTTGGCCGATGATGCCGCTGCTACTGTGCTGCTGCTGCTGCTGCTGCTGCTGCTGATGATGCTGATGCTGATGCTGCTGCTGCTGCTGATGCTGATGCCGCTGCTGCTGCCCCTGCTATGCGCACTGCTGGGCCGACCCAGACTTGGCTCGACGCGGTCGACGCGGCACAGCAATCCCTACTGGGAGAAGGATCGTCCCCGAGGTCGTGTCCAATTGCTTGGTTGGCCAGGTCCTCGCCCTCCTGTCCCTGCTGCTTTACATCCGCCCCCCCCTCCCCTCCCCGATATCGATTTCAGTTTTCAGTCCCCTGTTGGTGCTTACCCTGCGCTCCGGGTGCTCCATGCTCTCCTCTCTCTCTCTCTCTCCGCACATGCACGCACACACACCTGCAAGATCGCGTCTCATTGCGCCCATTCGCAAGCGGGCAGCAGTGTGTCGAGTGTTGCGTGCGAGCCCGTTTGGCTGGGTTGCCAGAGCCAGAGACTATTGGAGCGATTGAATCCCCCCAGCACACCCCTTCACCGTTCGGCAGCTGCGCCTATCTTGTCGACTCCGAGAAACGGGCTCTCGTACGGTGTACGATGGTATGGAAAAGTAGGTGTTGATTGCCACAGCTCAGCCCGTGTCTCGTCATGTGGACAGCAGGGCACTTCTTCCAAAAAGAGGAAAGATACACGCAAATACGTCAGCCAATCTTGGTCACTCACCACCGCCTGGCCTAGGGGGCCGTAGGGCACGGGATCCCAGCGCCTCCAACCGTCGCCATCCTCTTTTCATTTAACTGCCCGTGTGCAGTGGGGCGTCCTGCCCTGCCCGCCAAGTGCCATTGCAGGTGAGTCGCTGGACCTAACTGCATCTGGCACTCTGAATCTTGACGATCGTCATCCTCGAATCCTCGGTCAGGCGGTGGTGATGGTGCCGCACGTCTTTGCGGCATGACTGGCCGGGGCGCACTCGCATCTAAGCAGGATAAAACGGACTGCGACACTGCAGCACCTGCGAGTGCTATTAGTGTGGGCAGTGGACGGTGAGTGTGGATTAGATGGACAAATCTTCTGTCCCCTCTTCACCCTCCCTTTCCGCCAGTTGCCTTTTACACCAATCACGGCCCGGCACAGCTCGTGTTCAACGCGGAAATTAGGTCCAATAACAGTGCGCAGCACCCGTTGGTGGCTTGCCGTTGGCTGGCGATGGCCGGCATCCGCCCCCATTCACCTCGAGTAGAGTGATTTCTTGCGTCCTGGATTGGCCCGTCCAGAGGCTCTTTTATTTTTTGGTCTGTCTCCCCCATCGCCTAGTCTCCTCGATTTTTTAAGTGGGCTGATCACAGCATGTGGACAGGCGGGCGGGCTCCATAGTTTTCTCGTTGGCGTCGTTGCTCGTGGGTCTGCCCGAATGCACCGCCATGACCAACAAGGGGGGCGAGCAGCCACGGTGACCACCAGGGAGAGGGCCGTTCCATTAACCCACGGAGACTGCGTGTTAGTCTTTTAGCTTGTCGCTGCGCTGCGCTGAAAATTGACGACGACGGTGCATTAGGGGACAGCCTCTCCGCATCCTTCAGGCCCGCCACAGCCCATGCTGTTCTGACCTGGTGATAGATGCAGACGCCTCGATGAAGCTAACAGACAAAAACGGCAGACAATTGTGGGAAGGACAGTGGAACCATGGCACATCTGACATGCGAGTACACGGTACCCGCGTATCTTACCATGCAGGCACAGGGACAAGACGCAGACAAAAACGGACCGCAGAGATATTGACGCACACGGAGAAACTCGCAGCAGCTTGCAGTAACTCGCAGTAACTCGCAGCCACTCGCAGGCGGCTCTACTACGAGTACACGGACCAGAGATAGCCCATGTTTCGACCTGCTGGAGATCGTGACCGTCCCCTTGCTGCTAGCCGCCGCCACCTCTCTGTCGGTGCACCCGCATCCCACGTTTCCAACCAATGCACGGTGACGAATACTTACATAATAGAGGATACCGTGCTTATGTATCTTTCACCGTATCTTCCCCAGCATCTCGGCCAGGACAAGCTGGCTTTGCAGAGCTCAAGTCGGAGTGGCTGGTTCAAAGGATGAGTAGCCGTTGACAACCGTTGGCAAGCACGTCGACCCTAAAGACGGACCTCCTTTTTTCAATGTCGGCATTGCTACGAGGGAATGGATGCATTTGAAGCTACGACTCGCCATCTTTTGTCAGCCATTTCTTTGTCCGGCATCGCATGTGGCTGGCTGCCCCCTCCTTGGGTCCTTGTGCCCTCTTTTGGGGTGCATTCGGCGTGCGTCTTCTCTCACAGGGCTTGTTCGCTCTCATTCGCCCAACCGTGGTAGCATACAGTATCTTTCTCTGTGGTGCCATCCAGGGCTCCTGCCGTCCAGGGCTCCGCAGCCTCTGCATTGATCACCGCCTGGGTATTCCGCCATCCCTGTCAGTTTTAGCCCACAATTGCCCAACCAAAGCAGGGAAAGCGGGTTTGCAAAAGGTTGCGAGGGTTGCGGGCGAGACCACCTCGCTCCGCGTGCTGCCTGCAGTGTACCGGCGCGGGCGAGCGCACGAGTATCTCACATACTCTGTATGTGCGTACGAGCTGCAGAACTCAGAACTGTTGAATGCGGTGGTGGCGAGATGGCTGTTCTGCCATTGCTGCCAGCTTTTCAGCCTCTCGCCTCTTTTTCTCTCCCTTCTCGCCCTTCTCGCCTTTGTGGGCTCTCCTTCTCTCGTGTAATAAGATACACCGTACGAGTACTTGCGCTGTTCTGGCCGGGGTTTTGCCCCTGTCGCTGCGCACGCTTCTTGGCCAGCCAGCCAGGACTGCCCCCCCCCCCTGCCAGGCCAATCTTCGTCCTAACCAGCGGTAGGCTCGGCTTAGCAGGCGACAGACTACACCGTACATACCACAGACCACAAAGCACCAGCTCGGCAAGGGTCAGTGGCGGAGCAGGAAAGCAAGCAAATAAGCAGGTAGGCAGGCAGGCAAACGAGCCAGCCAGTCAGCCAGCAAGCAAGCAAAGAAATAAACGAAAATCTGTCTCGAGTGAACGAATAAGAACAAGCTCGAGACAAGCGGAGCTATGGCCGGCCCTCTTGCAGCCAGGAGCCGACTTTTTCGTCTTATTGCCAATGCTAGGATAGCTGGAGGCTGCCGCTAGATGCTCCTGCAGTCTTGACTGGTGGCCCGCTGAACCAGTCGCCGTTTTGGCCTGATTTCAACCGGCCATACAGAGGCGAGAAACGGCTGTTGCAGGCTTCCCCAAGTCCGCGCCGCGTCGAAGACGGCAGACGCTTCTGCCCACTAGCTTCCTGCGCTGCCCGCCCCATCTGTGTTACATGTTGTCTGACAGGTCGTGCGGAATCCACAGCAGGCACGAGGAGCAGAAGAAGCAAAAGAAGCAAAAGAAGAAGAAAAAAAGAAGAAGAAAAAAGAAGAAGAAGAAGAAGACGAAGATATAGAAAAAGAAGAAAACAGGCACCACATGGGCAGGCACAGCAGAAAACCCAGAAACGAGCCCAAGAATCAAACAAGAACAGACAGGCACGCGCAGCACGAAAGCGCAGGACAGCAGCACCGGGACAGGCAGAAAAAAAAGAAATAAAAAAGGCCTGACATTCGAGCCAAAGCTCAACCACCACGGCGCCAGAGACCCACTCCCACGCAACCACACCTTTTGCTGGACCGCCACCCCTGTCAACCACAAAGCGCTCCACTGGCCGGAAAACAAGGGGTCTTGGAGAGACCGCAAGGGGACCTTCTGCTCCGAATTGGCTCCCTGGGCGCTGTGATTCGCAGCGCTCCACAGGGCCGAGTCCCATTCGCCTCCTCACAAAAGACGCCCGCTAGTTAATAGCGATTGCTGCTTGCTGGGAAGCTCGTGCAGTGCGAGGACGAGCCGGTGATAACTAAGTCGGGCCCGACCAGTGGACCAGCCAGCCAGCCAATGAATCAATCAGCCAACGCCAGAGTGTGTGCATTGCATTGCATCGTATTATTGGCCTCAGAAGCTCGCGGGCTCTGGCGTCGCCTCGCCTCGGTCTGGCAGCCTTCGCTTCCTGGCTGGAGCGCTGTGTCTACGAGTCAGATACACTTGTATGTGGCCCTCATCAACGATGACCCATCGTCATTTTCGCTCTGCGCCAGTCACAGGCCGTTCCGCGTGTCTTGGGGCAGGTCCCCAAGTCCCCCAGTCCCGCAAGCCCGCACGTCCGCGAGCAAGCCCCGCAGACAGGCCCTCGCTTCACCTGTCGGTCTCGTGCCCGCTGGCATCAGCACAGAAGGGTGTGCGGCAGCCGAAGAGGGTGGGCATGAGTCGTCGAGTCTGGTCGAGAAGACGAGCTGCGCTGCCCACTGCGAGCTCGTGCTAACGAGTCGGTGCCGTTTTGTTGCCGCTCTGTTGCCGCTCTGTTGCCGTTTGCTTTTCTTTCACCGCTATAGTGCCATCTGACGCCCATGCTACGCATGTAGCTCACCGTGCACACACATACGGTGGTACCCAGTATCCTCCCTATTCTCCGTGTAGGGCTGCTGCTGGCCTGCCTCGTTTTCCCGGTTCACCGCAAGGTGAGCGCCCGCGGTGCCAGACGGCCAGAGCGTCGAGCAGGCGCCAGCACGGAAACGCCCAGGATATCAAGCAGGCCCAACAAGCCAAACAGACCAAACAAGCCAAACAAGCCAAACAAGCCAAACAAGCCAGGCCAGACACACACAACCACATCCGCGCACACACAAAGAAGATAAGAAAAGGCAGGCCCCTCCTCGTGCGCGTCTGGATGCGGAGAACAAGGTTCAGAGGGTCAGCAGCCGCTTCTGCCCTGGCAATGGCCGTCGAGCCCATTACTCTTTGGGGAACAGCCCTCCCGAGTTGATATGGCTTGATTGCAACTCTTATTACAAGACAGAAACGAGACCCCCTCCCCCCTCGTCTATCCATGCACCCTCCTCCTCGTCCTCCGCGTCCTGCTCTTCAATCCCCTGGACTGCTTTTCTCTGTTTCTGACATCCACTTGCCCATTCCTGCGCATACTCTAATTCTCTTCCTCACACTACCTCAGGGACCCCTTGTCAGGGCTGTTGTCATACCCCATCATCTTTCTTCATCCACAC
>PCDI01000016.1:680181-697082 GCA_002778195.1 Raffaelea ambrosiae
CCCCCCCCCCTCCAAAAAAAAAGACGACCAAACGGCTTCCCACATCCAACGTTGCCGCTATTGCTGCAGAGCACCCCCCATTTGCGCTCCCCCCTTTCCTTCTTTCTCTTCCAACACCCTCGCTCCGCAGCCCTGCTGCACGGCTTTCGTTTGAAGAGGCACACCCAAGTCAGACCATGCATGCTACCTCTCTGTTGATGAAGATTATACCGGTCTCAGTCGGGCACACACCCACAACTGCTACCAGGTTACCCTTGCCGTAGTGTACTTATCAACCGGACAGAACACAAGTACATAATAAGGCAGCACGCCACAATCAGAGGGAGGAATACCCCGACATCCGGACCCAACAGACACACGGTATTCAAACAACACACGCCAGAACACGGACTATAGCGCGGAGAGGCAGCAGACAGCAGACGCCAACAAGCAGACAAGGAGAACGCAGACAAGAAACGCAGATAGACACGACAGCGGCGGCTGCTAAAGGAAGGCAAGAGTCAGAAGTCAACAAACAAGAACCAGGGGACAGCATACGGCATACGGCAAACGGCATACGGCATACACCATACACCATACGGCATACACCAGGAAACAGGAAACAGGAAACAACATACAAGAAACAGGAAACAAAATCCGCAGTCTTTCGAGCACAGGACGACATCACAACATCGTCATCTTCCTTCCCTTTGAGTAAACCATTGGCGAAGTGGCAGTGTCGAGCTGCATCCCCTACTCTTTGCCTCTTTCCCTGTTGCGTTTGTTGTTGTCGCTGCTCGCTATCGCAGGCGCTGGACTCTTCCTGCTTTTGCCTATCCTTGTTTCAACTGTCTTCTTGTATTTTTTCTTCTTTTTTTCTTTCTTCGTCTTCGATTTTCCATCTTCTCGTCTCCTTATCTCTCCGTCTTTTGTCTTCGGTTCCTCCTTTCCTTTTATATTTCTTTATTTTTCAAAGCTGTTCCCATCTCACAACCTTTTGGCTGCTCGAGGTGGCCCTTTGCAACGGCCCAGGCAGCTGTTTGCTACATCCAAAGAAGTAAATGACGCTCATCAGATCGACTGGTGTCGACCAGGAGCCTCACTTTTCTCAAGAACCCTTGCCGTACAGCAGCCAGATCGGAAACTGGTCCAACATGAACGACTACCCCCAGTCCACCATGGCGGGCTACGGCAGCAATGAGTTCGTCTATATGCAGCCTGGCAGTGGCTTGCCATCGGATCCCATGAACAGGATGCCTCCCCCGTTGCAGCCGCATTCATCACCTCAGCAGGTCCAGACTCCCCAGGTGCACCAGTCGCCGTTACCACATCAGCAGCACCAGCCGACACACCAGGATCCGAACCAGGGACAGGGCCAGACAACACAGGATCATAGCCAGAGCCACCACCTGCAGCAGCAGGCCCATCAGCATCACCAGTCTCCTGCTATGATCCAGACGGCTCCCCAGCAGCAGCCTCTCCCGCAGCTGCCTATGATGCCGACCTGGCCGAGCATGCTGATTACCTCCGGCAACAGCTACTCGGCACCCACGTTACCGACACTGGCTGCTCCAGCAACGATCACACCGACAACAATGGCCAGCACAGCAATTGCACCAGCGACGATCGCACCGGCTACCCTTGCCCCGGCACCAGCACCGGCACCGGTACCCACCACGCCTTCCCCGGCTCCCGCCGTCAATATTGCTCCCCGTGGACCCCAGCCTCCACCCATTCGGACATCGCGACTAGACAGGGAGGGCCGACCTGCTCCCCGGAAGATGCTGACGGACGAAGACCGCCGGAACATGTGCCTCTATGCCATCAAGAATCCAAATGCCAAGCAGAACGAGATTGGAGCCGAATTTGGTGTTGAGCGAAGGTAAACCCGAGCCTTGCCCCCCCCCCTACCTCTCTACCCCAAGGAGAATTTTGCATTGTTGTGCTATATATTTCTTTTCGATGTGCCACCCATGTTTGCGTCTCTTTTTGGTTTCTCCTGTGACTTTATCAAGCTGCGATCACTCTTTGTTTCCTTTCGTGTTATCTTTATCGTGTTGTGATCATTTGTTGTTTCCTTTCGTGCTCTTTTTATAAGTTGTGATCACTCTTGGCGCGGGCCCCCCCCCTCTTTGGATCGTTCAGCTCACAAATGCAACCAGCACGGTCTCCAAGGTTCTGCGCCACAAGGACCGGTACCTCAATTACAACAGCGAGGAACGAAACACCTCTCCTGGCAGACGGAACCGGAACAAGTCGCCGGACATCGAGCGGGCCCTGGAAAACTGGGCGCGCAAGCAACGGAAGCATCTGATGCCGGTGACCGAGGACGACATCCAGGAGCGGATCCGCTGCTTCACGAGTACCGCGGGCGACTCCGCGTCCGGACGGTCGCCCATCAACGAGGCGTGGCTGAAGAGCTTCCGGGAGAAGTACTGCACCGGTCCCGGCCGGCTGTCGCGGCGCGCCTCCGAGACCAACATTCCAAAGCGGCACATCGGCTCGCCGTCGCTGGGCTCGCTGAAGCAGCCGAACTCGAATGGCCGGTCGTCGACTTCGCCCACCATTGGTGCGGCCGAGTCGCCGTATCTGGGGCAGCAGGCCGACGACGGGACGGGGCTGGCTACGTCGGCGCCCTCGGGCAGCAGCCGCGGGCTCATGAGTTTTGCCGATCATGCGGGCGGCGGCATGGGTCCGCACAGCGGCCATGCGGACCACACGGGGCACGGCGGCAATGGGATGACGGGTGGCCTGAGCATCCGCGTCAACATGACGAACGCCGACAGTTCCAACAGCCAGAGCACGACGACGCTGTCTAGTGCCTTTACGGAAACACCGGTCTCCTCGTTCCCGGGCAGCGCTCTCAGCTCGACGATGCCGTTTACGTTTTCGCCCGACTCGAACGCGGGCTCCTTCTTGCCGCACGACTCCATGGACTCGTCCGGGGCCTCCAGCTTCCAGCGGCCCCGCAGCCAGACCCTGCCGGCCTTGAACCTGGAGTATATGGGCCACCCGCAGAACCCGCAAGCCCCCCAGGACAACACGACGCTTCCGCCGGTCGAGTCCATGGCGCCGCGGTACCACTATCAGCAGATGGGCTCGGCAGCGCCGTCTTCGGCCGTGGACTCGCCCATGACGGACATCTCTGCGCCCTCGTACGGCCTCGACAGTGCCGTTGTCTCGCCCCAGCTCCGCCGGAGCAGCAGCAACAACAGCCTGTTCATGGGCATTCCGCGCTCGGCCGGAGGGCTGGGCGGGGCGACGATCGGCGCTTCGTTGTCGGCCATTGGAGGAAGCGCAGGCTCTTCGCCAAACTCACTGACGCAAGAGGACGCGCAGCGCGGGGCCGAGACGCTCCTGGCCTATATGCAGGCCTGTCCCAACAGCTTCGACCAGACCGAACTGATGACCCTGGCGCGGTTGAGCGAGAAGCTGCGGATCCACCAACCCCAGCAGCCGCAGCTGGAGGCCAGAGTCACTATGTCTCCCCAGGGGATGGGTGGCCTGTCCCGGATTCCCGAGGGCGACGTGGAAATGGCCAACGACATGCAGCACAACAAGATGGAGCCTCCGATGGCGTCTTAGGGGAGGGGTGTGGTTGAATCCTTTGCCCGTTCCATGGCTCAATCTATCTTGTCTCAACTACGCTTTCGCTCGACTATAATGTCTCCCTGGATCGGCCGACTGATTGATGATGCTTACAGCACACCCACGACGGTCCGAATAAGAGGAGACACAACAAAAGAAAAAAGAAAAAAAAGAAGAAGAATACTGTGCTTCATTGCAAGGGAAAATTACGGACAAGGCAGGGTTCTCGAAATTGGTTGAGAATCATTTTTGCCTACCTCAAAGAATTTAGAGCTCCACGGCTTGGGGTCTCACGACAGCCCTTTTTTTGCTTCTTCCTACGGTGCCACTTTTGGGAAAGTGGTGCCTTTCTCGAATGAATCAAGGGAAAAAAAAAAAACCCCTCAGGGGAAAAAACCCCCCCAAAGAAGAAAAAAAATCCCATTGCATTCCCAATTAGTTTCTTTCCCCTTCTCTTTTTTGTTCTTATTTTCATTACGTTTCACTTCTCTTCACGACGGGTTCGTCTTCGCAAGAAGAACATAACGACACACGATTGTTTGCATAGCTGTGCTTTTCCGACGACTTAACTATACCCTGGAAATTGCTCGCCCGATTCGTTTTTTACCTTTTTTACCTTTTTACCTCTCGAACTTCTTTTTCATATTTCTTTTTCTTACTCTCGTTCTTACTCTCTTTCAATCTATCTTCTTATTCTTATCTTTTTTTCTCCTACTCGTTTCTACTTATCTCCTTATTTTTGTTCTTCTCTTCTCGTCACCTTTATTTCTTGGAATTGCCCTCCACATAACTACCAAGGAAGATCTTTTCACGCTCACGCGAACTCCCGGTTTCTTTTTGCTTTTCTTGCGTTGTTCCTGTCTTGTTTCTATTGTTTTTTTTTTTCTGGTTGTTATTTTCTCGTCTGACAGTATTTTGCTCTATTGATTTATTATTTCCTGTTATGAATTCGCCGCCTCTGGCGACTTGTACTCTGTTTGCTTAGTTTGATTTTGATTTTGATTATTCTGGTTTGATTTATATTCTGCAGGCGGGGAGTTGGTGTAGGGGTAACGGCAGACAAGGCGATTGGGCCCTTTGTCTGGTTGTGTACTTTTTAGGGGGGGTGGGCCACGGAGAGAGAGAGAGAGCGAAGAGCAAGGGCAACCAAACCACATAGCCAGCATACGACGGGGCTGATTTTATAACGACGCACATGTATCTGAGCGTGCATTTGCAGGATCTCTTTTTGAACAATGGTCTTTTCTCATCAGTTTGCAGTGTTACTTCCATTTCCATGCCCACTTCCACTCCCATGCTTGCTTCTATCTGTTGTCAATTGCTATAAAAAAAACAAAAAAAAGTCCTCTTTTTTTTGCCAGGGAAAAAGAAAAAAAGAAAAAAAACACAATATCGGGCCCACGCCCTCTTTTTTTCCTATGATGTATATTGTTTCATTCCCTTGGGGTTGCTTTTTTTATCTATTTGATACTGTCACACTTATCCTTGCCATTATTATTTTCTTTGATTTCCTGTGTCTTGTCTCCCTGTATGTGTGTGTGTATTGTCTGCGTTGTCTCTGCATGCGTTTGATATGGAAAAAAGAAACATGCTCAGCATAGAGAACCTGTCATTGAACTGTGCGGAGCATGGAGCCGGGGGACATCAGGAGGACACTGGCCTGGGGATTGATTTGTTGTACTGCATGGACCGGTCAAGGGCCAGAGAACAAAGGGAACGCAGACACACAAAGAGAGAGCCCTATGTGTCTGTCTGCTATGGGCGCGTGGCCTGCCACGACGGGATGCACCGCCGCGTTTCCGCCTCTCACCACTGGGGGTATTATTTCCTCTTTTCTTTGTTTTCGTCTTGGACAGACTGCTGCTCGCCTATTCACACAACCACCCATGTTGTTTCCCCTCCTTCTTGCCTACTCTGCCGATGATGGTCCTGTCTTGCCGAGTTGCCGTTGACCTTCTTCTGTCTGATTATGTGGCAATCGATAATTGGGATATAGTTGAGGAGACGGGGGGCAACTTGGCCCCCGTGCCTGGGTTTTCTTCTACTTTTGTGTGTGTTGCATACTTTTTTCCGGGGAACAAAGAGAGGGTAAAAAAAAGGACACCATTTGACCAGAAAATGATAGACCACGCCCGTTGCCACAGAGCCACAGTCTCGCAAGTGGCAGCACACGATACAGCACCGCGATGGGCAAGCCGGAACCACGCCCAGGTTCTTCTTGGCAGATCAATGTGTCTTCAAATCGAATCAAACAGAGGGTATCTTCTTGTTTTCGCATGACAAACGGCTTATAAAGAAAGGTGCTGTGAATACATATACATGCTTGTCGTAAAAAATGGTTGTTAGGCTGCCTTCCCCCCCCCCCCCGTCGTGGTGCCCTAAGAAGATTCCAGGACCCGTTCTCGGGGCCAGTGTCCGGGACCCGTCTTCCCCGGTCCCCTCTTTCTTCCCTTTCGTCCACTTCTTCCACTTTGTCCTGGAACTTCCCTTTCTCTCCCGTCCTTTTGGTGCGCACACATCCTTCCTTTCCCTCCCCTACTAGCTCAGCCTTTCTTCCAACAGCTCCGTCACCCCGGTCTCGGCCAGCTCAGGCACCAGCCGCACCAGAATCGCCTCCAGCACCCCGTACAGCAGGTGCTTGTTGCAGTACGCGTCGTCCAGCACGCCCAGCGCGCCCTCGACATCGGCGAGGAGTCCCTCCTTTGAGGGATCAGTCGGCGCCTGCCCCGCCCCCTGGGGCTGCACAAGGGCCACCACCGAGGCGGCCGTCTTCCGCCGGCGCGCGGCCCACTCGGCCTCGCTGGCCGGGGCGACGAGCGTCGGGGGCGCGCCGAACTTGTTGCCCGGGAAGACGGCGGCGCGGGTGGACCGCAAGAGGCCCGGCAGCAGGGCCGGGTCGAGGGCGTACGTGTGGATGTAGTGGTGGAGGA
This sequence comes from Raffaelea ambrosiae, assembly GCA_002778195.1. Lineage (NCBI taxonomy): Eukaryota > Fungi > Ascomycota > Sordariomycetes > Ophiostomatales > Ophiostomataceae > Raffaelea > Raffaelea ambrosiae. The sequence continues at coordinate 686,679 of PCDI01000016.1, forward strand.
GTCTAGCGTACCGTGTTAGCGTGGATGCGGTGGCAAGGACACGTGCCAGGTGGCAGTGGCAGTGGCAGTGGCAGTGTGTTCAGTGTGTTCAGTGTGTATATGTGTTCAGTGTGTTCAGTGTGTATAGTGGAACGTGTCAGTGTCAGTGTAAGCGTCACCACCACCAGTCCTGCCACTGGACAGTGTATAGTGGGCTCTTGTTGCCGTCCTCTCCGTCCCTCTTTGGTGGTGGACCATGGTAGGGTTGTGTTCGGTGGCGGTTTTCCTCTCTTCTTGTTCGCGTGGGGGCGGAGACCTGGAACATCTCAAACAGGACGTGTCATGGGGCGTCCGAAAATCCCAGCCGGCCAGAGGATACAGGCGATTATAGTGTCAGCCCGAGAGCTGTCCCGGGTATAATCGCCCCCCCCCCCTCCAGACTGGGGTTGCCACAAAGGGCTTCAGGGCACTCGCTCTTGGTCTTACAGCGAGTACAGCGACAGCAGAGAGTGTTCTTTTCGCTTTTCTTTCCATCGCCCTTTTTTGGTGCTCTTCCCTTCCGCAAGACAGTGCTCATCGGTGCCTTCGCGGCACTACCGCGTTATACTCGATTCTGTCATATTTTTCGGGCGGGTTTCGCACAAATACGCCTCGGAGGGTTTCCCGGTTCTGTTTCCAAAAAAATGACAGAATTCGGACGTGCTCAGAGCATCCCTCTTTGCTCGCCGCATACCCAGAATCTCACACTTTCGTCCTTCTCTCTTTCCTCAACTTTCTTAGGTGTCGTCTTTCTTCCCTCCACTCCCCCAACAAAGTTCCCCCTTCCCGCCCGAGAAGGAGGGGCTGAAAGAGGAGAATGCAACGCTGGCTGTACAGGAAAGCGATTCCGGGACACACACACACGCACACACGCACACACACACACACACACACACACACACACGCCTGCGTTTTCGATGCTATCCCTCGAACGTGCCCCCGAAAGCTCCAGGAGAGGGAGGGGGGAGGGGTGAAGAAGCAAAAAGGCAGTGTGAATGGTGGAAACTGGGCTGGGCTGGTATGCAGACTAGATACCTCGTTTCTCTGCAGCGTGCTGTTGGTCCTTTTTTTTCTGTGTGTGTGTGTGTGTATGCGTGTGTGTCCTGGCCAGTCTGTCTGTCACTTCCAGGGAATTACAGGATGTTGCTAGAAGTGGCATCCACTCAAGGCCCCTCCTTTCCCGATGTTCGGTTGGGGGATGGATGAAGCGGATGCTCTGCGCTCGTCCGGGTTGCAGAAGGGTACATCAGAGAGGGCAGGATGATGGATGGTAGGCTGGCCCGGCGGTGGTCGGCGAAGCTATGCCCAAGTAGGGAAAAACAGAAACGAGAGAAGAGCCGAGAAGCAAAACAGGACAGGACAACGCAACGGACCAAACGAGTACTTCATAGGCTTCGGAGGGGCAGAACACGAAACAAAAAAAAAGGACATCAAAAAGATGAGGGGCGATAGTGGGAAGGGGGGGGGGGGGCGAAAAGAAAGAAAGAAAAAAAGAAAAGACAAAAAACACACCCCATGTGCTCATGCGGACGTGGATATGTCTGTTGGGACGCACTGCAGGCTCAAGTGAGGGATGAGAGGGAAGGGAGGGGGGGGGAGGATCTGGTCTGTTGGCGGTTGTAGTGGAGGTGGCGTGTGTTGAGGAGAGACCAGAGAAAAAAGAGAAAAAGAAAAAAAAAAGAGAGTGTGGTCTATTCGAGTTCTTCTTCGACCCCATGTCTGTGACGAGATAGTTCGCTCGAGTGCCAAGCCAACAGACATATATCGTGAACATGGCGAAAAATAATTGAGCATCAGGGCAATCACGGCAAAGCGAAGGAAACAGGGGGGGACGACGGGCAGAAAGGCAGAAAGGCAGAAGACAGAAGACAGAAGGATCAGCCGCAGGATGGGGCCAACAGCGGGCCTGCCACCGGCCTGCCATCAAGGGCCGACTCGCCCGTCAGGTGGGTGGTTTAGGTGCGGAGCGAAGCGAAAGAGGGTTTTCCATTTTTGCTCAGGCCGCCTCCTTGCTTGGCCTTTTCTGGCCGAGTTGTTCGCTGGCCGAGTTGTTCTCTGGCCCCTCGAGTCTTCTTCTGCTCGCCGTCCTTTCATAGCAGCATCCTTTGAGGACAACCTTTGATAGCGTCCTTCCATGGCACCTGCCGGTGACATCCACAGAACAGAAGAAAGATAGCCCACGGGGAAGCCTACTCGTACTAGGAACTGGGCCACGGGGAAACCCACTGGGAAACCCGCTAGGAAATGGCAAATCAGTGTAAGATAAACTCATAAGTGAATGGCTGAATGGCATGTTGCCAGTGCTCACAGCTCGAAACGGGTAAGCCGTGAAAGGGCCCATTTGGCCCTAAGCAAGGGTGTTGCAACGGGGCAGAGTGGGAGCTTGTCTTGTTTGGTTCTGGGCACGGCGCGTAAAAAAGAGAAAAATAATAAAAGGTGCCAGAGTGAGGCAATGCCAGGGTTGGTGGCCAGGGGGTGTGGTTGGCCTGGACAGCCGACAGCATCGAGCAATGAGAGGCCGGAAGGAGGATTCTGCGCCGCCATTGGCTGGCTGACAGGGAAAAACCTGACGAGGATGGAGGAAAGAAAACAGGAAGAGGAAAAGAGCAAAGAATAAAATAAAATCAAGAAAAAAAACACAAAAAAATGTAGAAATAATAGGAGAAATAAAAAAAGATAATAATAGAAATAAAAATACGAGCGAAATTCAACAAGGAACAACAACTTCGAAACACAACAGCTCCAGGCCAAAGAGATCAAAGAGAGGTAGAAAAAAGACAGACCGCCCCGGTTTTCATGTCACCAATACCCACGTACACAGCAGGACTTGGCCGCGTATGTACGAGCCCAGGGAGGGAGGGGGCTGTTCCGCCTTGCCAAAGCTCGCGTAGCCCCCAGCCAGCCTGCATATCCCTCTCACTGAGAGCACCACCAGAGGGGGGGGGGCTCCGTTGGTAGTCGGAAGGAGCAGGGGCCTCGGATGGCCGAACATCACAGGATTCGCAGACAACCGGACACGAACGGCAGCTCGTTGAAGACCAAACCCCCAAGACCAGGGTGCCACGAACGTCATGGAGCAACATCTGTCCGCGTCTGGCGGCTAGAAGATGCACATGCGCGCACACACGCATACTCACACATCCAGATAGGCCACGCAGCTTGCATGACCGGTTGCATGGCCTTTCATGTCGACTTCGCCTGTGCTGACCAGGTACAATTTGTGTGTGTTTTCTCGTATTCTCGTACTTCTCCAATCGGCCGATGAGAGACGTTCCGGGCGACGCAAGGAGGGATTGAGAACAACAACAACACAGAAAAAAAAAAAGCCAGAAAGGGCCGAGAGACAGGGGTCTCGAGCAAGAAAAAGAGGAGNGGGTGAAAGCATCAAATGTGGTGAGACTTTCGTGACTGGGGGGAGGGAAGGAAGAACAAAGAGAAAAAGACAGTATAGAGAAAAAGACAGTATAGAGAAAAAGACAGTATAGAGAAAAAGACAGTATAGAGAAAAAGACAGTATAGAGAAAAAGACAGCACAGAGCATGAACAGGCCATCATGAAAGACGGCTCCGTGGCTCTGTGGCCCCGCGGCCCCTTGGCTGCAATGGCTGCAATGGCTCCAATGGCTCCAATGGCTCGCTCCACAGCAAGGCATGTGAATGACGGGGAAACCACACAGGTCATAGCAGTCACAGGAGACACCGAAGATGCAGGCAAAGAGAGGAAACACGGGAGGCACAGGAAGCAGAGGAAGCACAGGACACGCAGAAAAAACAGGAAAGGGGGGGGCAGAACAGTCCAGTGATCAGAAAGACCTGCGGAACGCACGGGGATTGGACACGAGAAACAGGAGGGACGGGTGAGAGAGAGGAGGGAGGAGAGGGAGGAAAGGGCAGAAAAAAAAAAAACACAAAACAAGACAGAGACACTTTTGGCTCACCTGTCTAGAGGCCCGTCCAGAGCGCCGATGCGGCCCGGGCCCGTCATGGCCAGCCACTGGCCCATGCACAGCGCGCCGTACAGCCAGGGCATGCGGACGTCCAGCTCGAGCAGATTGGCCGCCGCCGGCCACACGCGGTAGGCCAGGACGGGGATGTCGTCAGAAGACGCGGGGGACTCTGGTGCGATCTTTGCGGTGTCCTTCTTGTCGAGCCGCGAAGGCAGGGACCGGGCCAGGCCGATGCTGGCGACGAGGAAGCGCAGCAGGGCAAAGAGGGCAAAGCCGAGGCGCAGGACCGTCCAGAGAAGAGGCACGGCCGTGTCGGCCAGCCAGGACGAAGCAGAGAATGAAAAAGACGAAGCCGGCGATGTGGCGGATGGCGAGGGTGAGGGTGAGGGTGAGGGTGGTGGTGGTGGTGAGGATGTGGAGGATGTGGGTGGTGATGCTGGTGCTGGTCGTCCTGCTTGGACGTCGTCTGGTGGTGGTGCGTTCCCCCCACGGCCCGTTCTTTCTGGTTGGGCTTTGCTCGTCCCTCTCGCCAGCTTCGCCTTTGTGCGGGCCGCCGCCGCCTTGGCCGCCGCCGTCTCGCCGCCGTCCAGCTTCTCCCGCACCAGCCGCGCCACCATGCCGACCATCTCCCACATCATCCACGGCTCCGCCAGCCGCCGGGCCACCACGCCGCCGATCAGCAGCTCCGCCACGATCTGCGTCACAATCGCCATCAGACAGCCGTTCTGCAGGTCTTCCGTGGGCAGCAGGACCGCCAGCATGCCGCCGACCAGGAGGTCGCGGTACGCGGCCTCGTGGGGGGTGTCTTTGTCGCCCGACACGCCGGGACCGCCGGGACCGCCCGGGCGGCCGGCGGCCTCCGGCGCGTCCATCGCCGGCAGGGGACACAGGGCGTGGTAGGCGGCGCGCGCGTCCACCACCACGGGCCGGGCCACCGTCTGCCCCATGGCGGCCCGGTACGCGGCCCGGTACGCCAGCGTGTGCGCGTCCAGCAGCGCCGGCAGCTCGTCCAGCAGCAGCCGCGCCAGGTCGGCCCGGCGCAGGCGCTGCTCGAGCGCGCGCGTCAGGTGCGCGACGATCTGCACCAGCTCCGTGACAAACTGCTCGTCCGGCGAGATCTTGCTGTACCACGCCAGCACAAACTCGCGCACCACAATGGCCACGAGCGCGTACAGCTGCAGGTCGACGTCGTTGCGGCTGGTGAGCGGCGGCAGAAGAAGAGCCTGGAGCGACGCCGGCGACTCGGACGACGACGACCACGGCCCATCGTTCTTGGTAGCCGTGGTGGTGGTGGTGGTGGTCGCGGCGGCGGCCGACGCCGCCGCCGCCTCTTGCGGGCAGAGCGTCCGGCGGATCAGCAGAACGGTGGCCTTGTCCGAGAGCGGATCGGCTGTGCGAGCCGCGGGGGGGGCCGGGCGTCTGCTGGCAGCTGGCGGAGGAGCGGGTGCTGTTCTCGCAGCCTTGGTCCCATCGCCGGCCGCGGTACGGCTGCTGCTGTCCGCACCCGTTGCTGTTGGGCCGGGAGCCCCTGGGCCGGGAGCCCCTGGGCCGGGCGTGGTCATCATCGGGACGGAAGGCGTCTTTCGGCCGCCGCCACCACCACTACTCGACGACGTGTTCGCTGCGGCTGCCATTGGGGGGAACGCACTTCTATACCCCCGCGGAAACACACAGAAAGTCCCGCCCAAATTGAAAAAAAAAAAGGCTGACGTCGGAGGGACGCAACGCCCGGTCGGTGGTGGGTCGAGAAAGAGAAGACGAGGAGGTTGAACCCGTGCAGTTGGGATTCGCGGGAGAGCTCAAACTAACAAGTCCCGCTTGTGCTAACCGCAGGGCAGAAACACCGGCAGAAATTAGGCGGTGAGAGGAGACGGGCTCGCTCTTAGACGAGCTCCTCACAAAATAGCATTGTCCCGCGTCCCAACCCTTGGACACGCCCACCCCTTCCTGCATATATGCCTTTCCGATCAGGCGCAAACAACACGAAACAACAACAAACACAAAGCCATATGCATACGAGGGATTAAAGAGACGTTCAGGCTTGGGTGGGCCCTTCCGCTTGCGGTCTGTGCTTCTGCGGCTATTCAAACAGACGCTCCCGACCGAGACAGACGCACACCCCTTTTTTTTCTTTTCTTTTTTCTTTCCCCCCCCCCCCTCTTATGTCTGTTCATTCCTGTCCCTTGTCTGTTGGCCGTTTATGGCGGCCGCCTTGTCTCTGACCCAGACGACTTTTGCCTGCAGCAAGCAGGGGGGGCGTGTGGTGAGGGAGATCGTACCGGAAGGAGGGGGGGGGCCAGAAAGGGGGTGGGAGGGACCACATCTGCGGCCCCTTATGCGGCCGCCTTGTCGTGTCGACCCTCTCTGAGCCTCCCTTTTTCAATAGGATTTTTCTTTTTCTGGTCTCTCTCTGTCTTGCCAAACGGGACGATGGAACCCCCCCCCCCCCAATCCCATGCGCCGCTGCCCTCCTCCATTTTCTCTCTCCCTTGCTTTCCACGAGCTGTCCGTTCGTCTCGCGAAGAAGCCAGAGAGGGCCGGAGGAGGAAACGGGCAGCAAAACGGGGGGGGCTGAAGCATGTGCTGGCTGCTACGGGTAACATGCCATACCCAATGAGGGGCTCGCCCTGGTTGTCCTGTTTGTCTGTGTTGTTGGTTCTAAAACGGGAAAAAAAAAACCGAAAAAAAAAAGAAACGGCCCCAAGAATGGTGGCCATGCGGTATCTGCCAGAGGCTTCTGCTTCTACAGCGGTGTCTGCGCCCACTCGGCAGGCATGCAGTTTGGAATGCGGGCCCGCTTGTTCGCAAACCGGCCGACCCCAAGGAAAAGACCAGACGCATGAGGGACGCACCAGAGAGGAGACGACACGAGGAGGAAGGAACCCCCAAGACCCAACAACCAGGCTCGCAGGTGGGCGCTCTCTCAATATGCCCCCCCGGCATGCCCCCGGCAGGCCCCAGGCTTGCCCCAGGCACGGCCAGCATACCCCTCCCCGACGCCAGTATCCGTCCAGGCATCCACCCGTGGTCCACCACCCGTGTGCACTCGTCTGTGCCATCGGCTGCAAGTTTGTCCGTTGGGGGACATTGGCCTCGAAACGGGCCTCTGTCTGGGCTTCTGTTCCGGCCTCAAAACGGGCCTCCGTCTGCCGTCTCTCGCTTCGCCCACGCGAACCTTTCTGCATGAGCACAAAAGACACTTGGCCACCGGAGACTGGTCTGCGCACCCACCACGGCCGACGCCGCCGGCGGACCATCGGGTGCGATGGACGGTGTTGGGACAGACAGACCCCCCCCCCCAAAAAAGGCCGGATCGAGGGAGGGTGTGAGGCTATCGATGCGTATCTACGTGTTTCTGTGCGTGCAAACAATGCAATGGCGTGTGTGGGAGGCCTGGAAGCAGCAGCCAGCGGAGCGGTGCAGCGGTGCAGCGCGTGCAGCGCGTGCAGGTGCAGTGTGGCAGTGTCGCACTCAGTGTCGCACTCAGTGTCGCCGTCAGCGTCTCTTTACAGTGCGCTGCTCACGGGTTGTGCTGGCCGTCCGCTGTTTCGGCGTTGTGCAGATACGCCCCCCCCGTACGTCTGCTGTGTAGTGGAGCGGACATTTGCTTTCCAGTGGAACTGCAAAATGATAAGTGGCCAGGAGAACTGGCCAGGCTCTGCCACGTGTGCTTTGCAAAGCCCTGTGAACGCCCTGTGCGCTGACAAGTGCGAGACCAGACATCTTGACCGTAGAGAAACAACCGGCGCAAGTGTGTAGAAATCGAGGCAAGTGTCTACTAGGTAGCAGTCTTGTACGCTACTGAAACACATTTCTTGCCAAACTGGAGGCAGTGGCATACATCTGAACGTGTGTGAAGAGGTGATGGCATTCAGACATATCTACACGTTCCTATACCGAAAAAAAAAATAGAAATGGCATGATACAAACAAAAAAATAAACAGGACACAAGACAGCCACACTCATACGGCTCTCTTTTTCTATCATGCTTCGTCGCCAACGCCAGCCAGCCCATGCGTGACCCTGCCCGAATGTCTAGTACAGGGGCGGAGGGAGAGAAAGCCCCAAAGAAAAAACCAAACAAACCAGATTTCGGCTTTTTTTTTCTCTCGTCGATCGTCCTTTTTGTTTTCTTTGTATTGGTACAGACAACCTAGAGAAAGGCCCAGGTTGCAAAGAGAAAAAGATTGGGTGGAGTACTTTTTTTGTATTCCGTCAGATGGAGCGGAAGGTGTGAAGATGCGTCTGTCAGACCGTGTTTTTTTGTGTTTTTTTTGTGTTTGTTTTTGTTTTTGTTTTTTGTTTCTTTCCCTGTGCGTTTTCCTGCAAATTTTTGTCTGTCACTGTCTGTTTCCAGATCGTTACTCGGAAGACTCTTTCCGCGTAGCCTCGTATCTGTCATTGTTATTAGTAGGGAGCAACGAGTATCCATCTTCCAAGAAGTTGCCCGAAATAGGATCGCCAAAAGAATCGACAGACCGGGATTCCCAGACCATGGGAAGAAACCCAGACCATGGGGAAAAAAACAAAAATAAAAAAAACGTACCTCTTTCCGCGCATCGCCCATAGACCCCAGTTGCCGCAGCTGATGTCCTGCGGGTCCAGGTCGTTCAGGTCCCAGCGCAGACTCCGGAAGATGTTCTCGCCCGGCTCGATCAGCAGGTCGAACTCGCCGCGGGCCGTCTTGTGGACGTAGGCAATGTCGCGCTCCATGTCGTACTGCGTGTAGCCGGTCACGATGATGGGCGCCTTGGTCTCGAGCAGCATCGGCACCGTCTCGCGCCACTCGTGGGCGCTGGACGGGTGGCCCAGGCCGGGGTGGAAGAGCACAAAGCAGTCAAAGTACGGGTCGTACGGCGCAAAGTAGCCCGTCTGGTGCAGGTTGTGGTAGTAGTCGACAATCGTGCTGATCTTCATGGTGGACCAGAGGCGGTCCTCGACGATGGCGCCGAACGGGTTCGCCGGCGTCCGCGGCGGCAGCGGGAACTCGTCGTCGCGGTTGGCCATGCTCTCGGGGCCGATCAGGATGACGTGGAGACGCGCGCGCGGGAACAGGTGGGCCAGCTGCACCCACACGTCGCGCGGCAGCGACGACTCGGCGCGCGCGCCCAGCACGAACAGGCGCACGGCGGGCGCCTGCGGGCGGATGCCGGACACGCTGTCGGCCTGGCCGGTCAGCGGCGGGTGCAGGGTGTAGCGCAGGGCCGACAGCGACTTGAGGCCCTCGGCCGTCAGGCGGCCGCCCCGGCGGATGTTGTACGGGCTCAGCTCGTGCAGCACGCTGGCCACGGTGACCGGGTACGTCAGCAGCCGCGTGACCTGGCGCATGCTGCGGTCGTCGTTGACGGCGACAAAGCCGCGCGTGTACATGAACGTGTCCCAGTTGGTCATGTTGACCAGCGCCTCCTCCATCTGCGGGCCCGGGTACTCAAACTCGGGGAACGCCCGGCCCGACCGCAGGTCGTGGTCGTCCTCGTTGATCTGCCGCAGCGTGTCGCAGATCTGCAGGTGCGCCTCGTAGTCGTCCATCCAGTGCGCCTCGCTGCAGTACACCGGCACGCCGCAGTCCGGGCACTCAAAGTCCACGTGCGCCGGCGCCAGCTTCGACCGCGACGCCCCCTCGCCGTCGTACTCCAGCCGCTCCAGCGCCTTGAGCCGCATCGGCTGGTCCGTCACCTGCGTCTGCTGGTGGTGCGGGTGCGGGCAGTGCGCGTGCATCCGGATGAACGCCGCCCGCCGCCGCATGTCCTCGATCGGCGACTGGCCCATCGGGTGGAACAGGTCGTCCTGGTCCAGGATCGGCTTCGTCGGCGTGGCGCCGGCCGTGGCCGTCGTCGTTCTGCTGCTGCTGCTGCTGCTGCTGCTGCTCTCCTGCTTGGCCTCCTGCGACGCTGCCGACGAGCTGTGTCTTCGCTGTTGTGGTGGTGCGTGTGCTGCTGCGTGTGCTGCCGCTTGTGCTGCCGCTTGTGCTGCCGCTTTCGAAGAAGAAGAGGACGATGCCGAGGACAGGGTCCGGCTGGCACCGGTCGTGCCCAGCGCTCCGTCCTGCTTCCACCGCGCCCGCAGATCAGCCTCTGTGGCCAGCGTGCTCTTCTTGGCCGCCGCCGTCGTCGTCGTCGTCGTCGTCGCAGCCGGGGCCCGTGCCCAGGACGACCCGGCACGGCTTTCGGCCAGTCTCCGCGACGTCGCCGCCGACAGCCGCGGCCGTGCGGCCGAGCGCGAGCATTGTCGGCAGATTCCTGAGAGCATGGCTCTCACCGCTGGCTCGGACGTTGCCATGGCATGCGCGGTCAGGACAGGGCACAATGGCTTGTTGTCGTGGAAAGGAGAGCAGGGTTCGAAGAGGAGGCGGGAGGGGGGTTGCGGGTTTGTGTGTGCGAGCCCTGGAGGTGAAGATCCGCGGACGGGGGGGGGGGGGGGGGGGGGGGGGGGGGGAGGTG
>PCDI01000016.1:697116-718652 GCA_002778195.1 Raffaelea ambrosiae
CCCCCCAATTAAAAAATAAAAAAAATAATAATCAGTCCCCTGTTTGCCAGCAGTTAGCAGATAGTCAACCCACCTTCCCCCCCAGAAATTGCTGCCCCTCCACGAGCTCGGTGATTGGCTATTGCGGAATTAGGATGTTCCGGACTCCGCTTTCCAAAGCTTTTCTGTTGATATTAATTTCTATTTTTTTTTTTTTTGTGACCCCCTTCTGATATTGGACGAAATTCTCTTCTGCGGGCTTCTCTTCCCTCAAAAGAGCTTCCCATGCTCTCTCTCATCACCATCCGCCATCCACCCCCTCTTCCCTTTCCCCCTTCACCACACACACTGCTCCTGGCGTCTCCGCGCAGGCTGACTGCGCGGCGACTCCACGAGAGCACATCCTCTCAGCCGCAAACATGGCGACCGCCACGTCGAACATGTTTTTGTACTCGCTGACTCTCCAACCTGCCACCAACATCAGCCAGGCCATCCTCGGCCAGTTCTCTGGCACCAAAGAGCAGCAGATCCTCACCGTCTCCGGATCGCGTCTCAACCTCCTCCGTCCCGATCCCGCCCAGGGCGAGGTCATCACCCTTCTCTCCCACGATGTCTATGGCATCATCCGTGCCCTGGCGTCTTTTCGGCTAGCTGGCAGCAATAAAGGTATGTTTTTATTTCCCTTCTATCTCTCCCCCCTTTTTTTTTTGTCTGTTTCTCTCCAGCAAGTCACGTAGTGACACCCTGCCAGTCTAGACGCGCTCAACGTGTATGCGCTGGCTGCTCTGCCACCCGTGCGCCCTGGGACAGAGCTTCTGCTTCTGCTGCTGCTCCATCTATTGCTCGTATTTTTTTTTCCATTTTCATTTTTTCGTGGGCTAACCGTGTGTGCTCTTCTTTCTTCCCCCCCTGTCGTGCAGACTACATCATCCTGGCTACCGACTCGGGGAGAATTGCCATCATTGAGTACCTCCCGGCCGAGAACCGCTTCGCGCGTATCCACCTGGAGACTTTTGGCAAGTCGGGTGTCCGTCGCGTCGTGCCCGGCCAGTATCTGGCGGCCGACCCCAAGGGGCGAGCCTGCCTGATCGCGTCCGTGGAGAAGAACAAGTTGGTATACGTCCTGAACCGCAACGCCCAGGCTGAGCTTACCATCTCGTCTCCCCTGGAGGCCATCAAGCCCGGCGTCATTGTGATTGCTCTCGTGGCCCTCGATGTCGGCTATGCCAACCCCGTCTTTGCAGCACTGGAAATGGACTACACCGAGTCCGACCAGGACCCGACTGGCGAGGCCTATCGCGAAGCTGAGACGCTTCTCGTTTACTACGAGCTGGACCTCGGCCTGAACCACGTCGTGCGGCGGTGGTTCGATGTCGTGGACCCGACTGCCTCCATGCTCTTCCAGGTGCCCGGCGGCAACGACGGCCCCAGTGGCGTTCTGGTCTGCGGCGAGGACAACATCACCTACCGCCATTCCAACCAAGAGGCTTTCCGCGTGGCCATCCCGCGGAGACGCGGCGCCACGGAGGATCCCAACCGGAAACGCACAATCGTGGCCGGCGTCATGCACAAGCTCAAGGGCAATGCCGGCGCCTTCTTCTTTCTGCTGCAGACCGAGGACGGCGACCTGCTCAAGCTGACGCTGGACATGGTCGAAGACGAGGACGGCAACCCCACAGGCGAGGTGATGCGGGTCCGGATCAAGTACTTTGATACCGTGCCCGTGGCCACGAGCCTCTGCATTCTGAAGAGCGGCTTCTTGTTCGTGGCCTCCGAGTTTGGCAACCACCACTTTTACCAGTTTGAGAAGCTGGGTGACGACGACGAGGAGGCCGAGTTCACCAGCGATGGTTTCCCTGCCGACCCGCGTGCTCCCTACGACCCCGTCTACTTTTATCCGCGGCCTGCCGAGAACCTGACGCTGGTGCAGAGCTCCCAGGCCATGAACCCCATGCTGGACTGCAAGGTGGCCAACCTGACAGGCGACGACGCGCCACAGATCTACTCTGTGTGCGGCAACGGCGCGCGTAGCACCTTCCGGACGCTGAAACACGCTCTGAGGGTGAACGAGATCGTCGCGTCGCAGCTGCCGGGGCGGCCAACGGCGGTGTGGACGACCAAGACGCAGCGCGACGACGAGTTCGACTCGTACATTGTGCTGTCCTTTGACGACGCCACGCTGGTGCTGAGCATTGGCGAGACGGTCGAGGAGGTGAATGACACGGGCTTCCTGGCGTCGGTGCCCACACTGGCCGTGCAGCAGCTGGGCGACGACGGCCTGATCCAGGTCCACCCCAAGGGCATCCGACACATCCGCGACGGGCGCGTCAACGAGTGGGCGGCGCCGCAGCACCGGTCCATCGTGGCGGCGGCGACCAACGAGCGGCAGGTGGCCGTGGCGCTGAGCTCGGGCGAGATTGTGTACTTTGAGATGGACACGGACGGCTCGCTGGCCGAGTACGACGAAAAGAAGGAAATGTTTGGCACCGTGACCTGTCTCAGTCTGGGCTCCGTGCCCGAGGGCCGTCTGCGCAGCTCGTTCCTGGCCGTCGGCTGCGACGACTGCACGGTGCGCATCCTGAGCCTGGACCCCGAGTCGACGCTCGAGAGCAAGTCTGTGCAGGCGCTGACGGCGGCGCCCTCGGCCCTGCTGATCATGGCCATGGACGACTCGTCGGCGGGCGGCTCAGCGCTGTACCTGCACATTGGCCTGCACTCGGGCGTGTATCTGCGCACGGTGCTGGACGAGGTGACGGGCGAGCTGACGGACACGCGGCAGCGCTTCCTGGGCCCCAAGACGGTGCGGCTCTTCCAGGTGGCGGTGCAGCAGCGGGTGTGCGTGCTGGCGCTGAGCTCGCGGGCCTGGCTGGGCTACGACGATGTCAAGGCCAAGAATTTTGCCATGACGCCGCTGGACTATGGCGAGCTCGAATGGGGCTGGAATTTCAGCAGCGAGCAGTGCGAGGAAGGCATGGTCGGTATCCATGGCAGCTTCTTACGGTATGTTCTCCTCCCTTTTTTTCTTTGCTTTTGTTGTGCTTTCTTTCCTTTGTTTTTCTCTTTTTTTTTTTCCCTTACCCTTTTCCCCACCCCACGCTGGCAAATGATGAGTATTTTAAGGGAATTAATCCTACGCAACAATGCTATGAGGACATAAATCATTATCAATTGTTCCTTCTGACATGCCATGCTCTTGACACACTCTGTTCTTTTATGTTTTGCAAGCAACATTGTCTGGTTTGAGCGAGAGCTAACTCGAGACGGCAGGATCTTTTCCATTGAGAAGCTGGGGGAAGCCCTTATCCAAAAGACCTTCCCGTTGACATACACACCGCGGCGGCTAGCCAAGCACCCAGAACTCGGCGTCTTCTATACCATCGAGGCAGACAACAACACACTGTCGCCTGATCTGCGGCGACAGCTTCTGGAGGCGCCTGAAGCGACAAACGGCGATGCGGTGGTGCTCCCGCCAGAGGACTTTGGCTACCCACGGGCCAAGGGCCGGTGGGCATCGTGCATCAGCGTGGTGGACCCGGAGGGCGAGGACCCCGGCGTGACGCAGACGATTGAGCTGGAGGGCAACGAGTCGGCTGTGAGCATGGCCGTCGTGTCGTTTGCGAGCCGGGGCAGCGAAAACTACTATGTGATTGTGGGCACGGCCAAAGACCTGGTGGTGAGCCCGCGGCAGTTCACCGAGGGCTATATCCACGCGTACAAGATCAGCGCAGATGGACGGCAGCTGGAGCTTGTGCACAAGACCAAGGTGGAGGAGCCGCCGACGGCGATGCTGGGGTTCCAGGGCCGGTTGCTGGTGGGTCTGGGCCGGACGCTGCGGATCTATGATCTGGGCATCAAGCAGATGCTGCGCAAGGCGCAGGGCGAGGTGGCGAGCAAGCTGATTGTGTCGCTGAACACGCAGGGCCCGCGGATTGTGGTGGGCGATGTGGAGGAGGGCGTGACGTGCGTGGTGTACAAGCCCGAGGTGAACCAGCTGCTGCCGTTTGTGGACGACGTGGTGAAGCGATGGACGACGTGCACGACGATGGTGGACTACCAGTCGGTGGCGGGCGGCGACAAGTTTGGCAACGTGTGGATCGTGCGGGTGCCGGACCAGGTGAGCACGGACGCGGACGAGCCGGGCTCGGAGCTGCAGCTGGTGCATGCGCGCAGCTACCTGCACGGCGCGCCGAACCGGATGGCGCTGCAGGCGCACGTGTACACGCAGGACGTGCCGATGAGCATCACCAAGACGAACCTGGTAGTGGGCGGACAGGAGGTGCTGGTGTGGAGCGGGATCCAGGGCACGGTCGGGGTGCTGGTGCCGTTTGTGAGCCGGGAAGACGCCGACTTTTTCCAGAACCTGGAGACGCACATGCGGCAAGAGGACGGGCCGCTGGCCGGACGAGACCACTTGATGTACCGGTCGTACTATGTACCGGTGAAGGGAGTGATCGACGGGGACCTGTGCGAGCGGTACAACCTGCTGCCCCAGGACAAGAAGCAGATGATTGCCGGGGAGCTGGAACGGTCTGTGCGGGAGATTGAGCGCAAGATTTCGGATGTGCGGACGCGGGCAGCGTTTTAGGAGAGGGGGGCGTGGGGAGGGGTTGAATCGATTGATGAAATGGACATTTTTGCATGGCGTCATGGGAGGGAAATCTGCAGGGATGACGAAACTCTTTTTCTTTCTTCTATCTTGCAAACACATATGACCGTTTTTGAACGGATGAGGGCGTTTTTATTGTTATTCTGTATATGTATAGGAACAAAATCACGAATTGGACGTCCAAACCAAAGAAAAAGAAGAGGTGCCGAGAGTCTATTGTGTGAAGAGGGACGATGTATGGAGCGTGGGATATCTAAACGAATGTGAACGAGGCCGTATACAGGTGAAAGACAAAGAAATCATACCGGCGTATAAAGGCAGGAAGGAACATGCAGGCGTCAAAGGGCAGCTTCTGAACAAAGGCCCACCAGACAGGGGCACGTTCACCACAGTGATGAAGACACACCTCCCCCACATACCTGTCCAGAATGCGCAAGAAACGCAGTGACGTCATTGCGTCGTTGGATCGTCGGTCCGGCTGCGCTGCCTGCGCGAGAAGAAGAAGGCTCCTCCGCTTCCTCCGAGTCGTCCTTTGCCCTTGCTGTTTGTCGTCTTCGTGGCTTCGAAGGGATGCGCCCGCTCCCACTGCTCGTCGGCCTGGTACGCCGCCACGGCGGCGGCCAGGTCGTAGGACCCGGGGTCGTCGTGGTCGTGTCCGGCCCGGACGGCCGTCTGGTCCAGGTACAGCACGGCCAGGTCGTAGTCGGGCACCTTGCAGGCGACCATGAAGCGGCGGATGGCGGCCTTGCGGCGGGCCGCGGCCGCGCCCTCGACGGGGTGGGGGGAGAGCGATGGGGGTGGCGGTGTCGTGGACGACGCGGCCGTCGTGGGAAGGGTGGGAATGTGGACCACCCGGCGGCCCAGCAGGAGATGGTCGGCGCCGAGATGGTTGGCGCGGCGGATGGCGTCGGCGGACACGCGGTAGCGCAGCGACAGGGAGGCGACGGAGTCGCGGTCGTGGTCGAGGAAGTGGACGACGGGGGGATGCGCGGACGCATTCGTCGCGGGGGGGGACCCGGGCGACTTCTCGACGGGGGCGGACCCAGGCGACTTCTCGACGGTCGCGGGCTCGTACGGAGGCGGGGCTGCTGCTTCCGCGTAGGGCGGAGGCAGCCCCAGGCCCGCCGCCGCCGCCGCCTCCCTTTGTCGAGACGCCGACGCGGTGGCGACCGGACAGTAGGGGCAGTAGGCAGCGAAGCGGGGGTTGGACTAGGAAGGCAAAGGTGAGCAGCGGAACACAGAGAGAGGGCATCCGGTCCCCGATCCGGGCCCCGATCCGGGCCCCGATCCGGCCCCCGACTGACCTCGATGCAGCGGCCGCAGACCAGTCGCTGGCAGCAGGGCAGCTGGCGATGATAGGGCTTCTCGGACAGGGTGGTGGAGAGCTGGCCGGTGCAGGTGCAGCAGTAGGCGGCCGGGCCGTCGGGCAAGAAAAAGAGAAAGGACATGGTCGGGTGTGTGGTGGGAAGAGGAGAAGGACGGAGAGAGAGCACAAGAACGAACGGAGAGAGATAGACCAGGAAGCGCAAGTGTGCGGAAGATCCAGCTTAGTTCTGTCTGTATTGATAAGCGGGGTTTGGGGCGCAGTTTCGGGGCCCTGGCTCACAGCCTTTTCTAGGGGGGGGGGGGGCCTGTACGAATGGTATCCACTATTGTACTACAGAGGATTACAGCCTTGCATAGGAGAGCCAAGCAACTCGCAGGGTGCCTGCCCCAGACACTCCTCCTCCCATTGCGGAGTTCCCCATCGTCGCTCTGTGTGCCACACCACCCGGCTCGTTGCCTTGCTCAGATGGCCTGCACCCGCAGCTCGTCCAGCCACGACAGATCTGCCCGGGCCCCCTGCTGCCGGCACCGCGCCAGCGCATCCAGAAAGGCCGGCACAAACGTGCCCGGTCCTTGCACCGCGGGGCAGGCCGCGGCCAGCTCGGCCGCGCGCTCAAAGAGCACCAGCCCGGCCAGGACGCCCGCAAAGGTGTCCCCGGCGAGGTGGCGGTGGTCGGTGGCGGTCTCTGGGCCGGACTCTGGACCAGTCTCGGGGCCCAGCGCGCCGACGGCGGACACGGTGGCCGACAGCACGGTGCCGAGGGTGCAGCCGGTGCCGGTGACCTGGCCGAGCATGAGGTGGCCGTGGGCGACGGCGGCGGCGCGGCGGCCGAGGCCGTCGCGGCCGTCGCAGATGTAGTCGACGGGGCCGGTGAGGACGACGACGCAGCGCTGGCGGACGGCGACCTGGTGGACGAGGGCGGCGCGGGCGTGGGCGTCGAGGCGGTGGCTGCCGTCGACGCCTCGCTGTTGGGTGGGGTGGTTGTTGTTGTTGTCGTCGTCGTCGTCGTCGTCGTTGTCTGGTTCCTCGACGGCGTAGACGGTCTGGATTTCGCCTTCGTTGCCCTTGATGACGTCGATGTAGCCGGCGCGGAGGAGGGTGAGGGTGGCGTTGCGGCGGATGGTGGTGGCGCCGGCGCTGGGTGTGTCAGTAGACGAGCGAGAAGACGAGCGAGCGAAGAAGAAGGAAAACGAGCGAGCGAAGAAAGAAGAAAGAAAACGAGCGAAGCGAGGAAGGAAGAAAGAAAAACGAGCGAAGCGAGGAAAGAAAAAAAGAAAACGAGCGAAGCGAGGAAAGAAAAAAAGAAAACGAGCGAAGCGAGGAAAGAAAAAAAGAAAACGAGCGAAGCGAGGAAAGAAAAAAAGAAAAAACTTACCCGACAGGATCAAAGATGACGGGCCGGCCGGCCCGGTTGTAGGCGGCAATGGCGGCGCTGTAGTTGGCCAGGCTCTCGGGGGTGGCCGTGCCCATGTTGACGACGAGGGCGGCGCCCGGGATGCGCGCCAGGTCGGCGGCCTCGGCGCCGGACGAGCTCATGATGGGCGAGGCGCCGACGGCCAGGGCGACGTTGGCGGCCAGGTTCTGCACCACCAGGTTCGTCATGTTGTGCGACAGCGGCGTCGTGCGCTGCAGCGCCGCCAAGATGGCCGGCAGGCACGACGCCGCCCACGGCGCCGACGCGCCGGTGCCGGGCCCGGGGGTCCGGAAAAAGGCCGTCGGCCCGGCCGTCCGCGCCAGCCGCACCTCTTCGGCCAGCCGCACCGCCGCGGCGCCGGGGTCCGCCGCGCTCATAATGGCGCTCACCACGGCAATGCCGTCCAATGTCTTTGCTTTTTGGTCCTTTCTGTCCTTTTGGTCCTCGCTTCGCTCGCTTTGCTCGCTTCGCTCTTTTTGGTCCTCGCTTCGCTCGGCCGTCCACCCGCTCTGAAACACCACCCGCCGCGCATTCTCCGCATGCACCCCCCCAATGCACACCGCCGCCACGTCCCCGTACCCGGCCGCCGCCATCGCCCCCAGCATCCGCCGCACCCCCAGCGGGCCCACCACGTGCTTCGTGTTCGTCTTGGTCGCCGTCGCAAACACCGTCCCCAGCCCGACATAGTCCGCGCCCGCCCGGCACGCCGCCACCGCCTCCGCCGCCGTCGACGCCGTCGCCCCCACAATGGCCGCCGCGCCCAGCAGCCGCCGCGCCGTCGCCACGTCAATGTCGTCCTGGCCCACGTGCACGCCCTCGCAGTCGCCCGTCGCCTGCGCCGCCGCCGCCACGTCGACCCGGTCGTTGACCACCAGCGGGATGCCCGCCGCCGCCGTCAGCGGGTGCAGCCGCCGCAGCGTGGCCAGCAGCTCGCGCGCGTCGGCGTGCTTGGCGCGCAGCTGCACGATGCCAATGGTGCCCCGCGGGCTGTCGCGGAGCGCCGCCTCCACGACGTCCACCGCCGAGGCGCGGCCGCTGGGGCCGAGCACGGCCGGCGTGGAGTCGGTGACGAGGTACACAGAATAGTCGACCATGGTGGGGGGGGGGGCAAGCAAATGTTGAACGAAGTGGAAAGTGAAGAAAAGAGGTGGGTTTCCTCGCAAAAAAAGGGAGCATTTCCTCGAATCGAGCTCAGCGTTCTTCCTTCTTCCTTCAGGTGGGTCTCGTCCACCCAGCACGCTAAACCCCGATTCTCACTTACACAATCCCTTACAACGTAGTCAAGTGCCCAAAAGAGCGTCCAACAAGATCCAAGCACCAGTCGAACAAAAGCCGCGCAACCGTCGCGCAACCCCAAGCAGAAGCAAGCACAGTCCATTCTATTCCTCAAGACCAATGCATCCACCGATTCTAGCATGCGGGAAAAAGGTATACTGCTCTAGTATGCAAACACCAAGAAAGCCATCAGACACGACAGCCACAGCACATGTACGCCCAGCCCGGCCTGCCCCGGAACCCACGCAAACGTCCGCCGGTCCATCGCCCCGCCGGCCCAGCGCGGTCCACTGTCCTCCGCAGTGTCCTACCTGCGTCCGCCCCCCTGCAGCGGCTCCTCCGCTTCCGTCTCATCCGGCATGGGCTCCTCCTCTCCCTCGCCCTCTCCCTCCACGTCCTCGTCCTCGTCCTCGTCCTCATCACCCATGCCAAACTGGAGAATCTCCGAATCCGACGAGTCGGTCCAGTTGCCCTCGTCCTCTTCCTCGTCGTCCTCTTCGTCTTCTTCGTCCTCGCCGTCCTCTTCCGTCGACGCCGTCGTGCTCTCGAGACTGCCCCCGTGGCGGCCATACGGAGCCGAGTCGCCCGTCGCCTCCTCCGCCAGCCGTCGTCTCTCCTCCTCGTCGCTCGGCAGAGAGTCCAGGCTGTTCACAGTGCGGTGGCCATTCAGTATCGGGTTGGTCCGTGTACTGTTGTTGTTGTTGTTGCTGCTGCTGCTGTGGTGGCGCATCCCGGCTGGGGCGGCGGCGTGGAAGCCCCGTCCCATGCCCACCAGCCCGCTGCTGTTGGTCCGCCGCCGCCGTCTGTTTCCACTCGTCATCATCGTCGTCGCCGCCGTGAGACCACTTGCGCCGCTCATGGCCAGCCGGGCTTCCAGCCGCCCGCGTTCAATCAGCCGCTCGACGCGCAGCCGGTTCGACACAAACTGGAGCGGCGGGAACGCCGACTGCTGGCCCTCGTGGATCATGCGCGCCAGCCGCGGCGGGTCCGGGTCCGACAAGATGTGCACAAAGTCCGACGGGATCGACTTGGGCCAGATCGTGATCGTGCCGCTGAACGGCTGCAGCCACAGCTGCGACCAGTCCTGGCCCAGCGGCCGCGGCAGCAGCTCCAGGTTGCGCAGCAGCTTGAGCCACTTGCGCAGGTCCTGTTTCAGGTACTCCTCAAAGGCCGAGCCCAGGTAGCCGCCGCGCCAGCCCCGGCCCTTGCGGTGCGTCACCGGCGTGCCCACGGACCCGCGGCTGCTGAAGAAGAAGAGGTTGATGTGCGGGTTCACCTGGCTCACCACCGTGAAGTTGACGTTGAAGTGCAGGTTGAGCGACCGGATCGGGATGTCCGTCCGCAGGCTGCCGTCCTTCCACTTGTGCCCAAACGAGTACGGCACCAGCTGCCCGCCGGGCGTCTTCATCATCAGCACCACCGGGTTCAGAATGCCCGGCACCGCCGCCGACGCCAGCACCGCCGACCAGATGACGCAGTCGGGCGCCGTCCGGTAGTTGCACAGGATCGTCGGCGAGTGCGGGTCCGACGGCACGCACGTCACGTTCAGAATCCGCCCCGTGCGCTCGTACGCCTCGCGGAACGTCATCGACCCGTGCGTCCACCACGCACACTGCTGCGCCCACGTCACCGAGTCGAACCGCGCCCCCGTCCGCCACCACCGCGGGATCCACACCCACGCCGGCTCGTAGCACGCCCGGATCCGCCCGGCCAGCGCCGGCACCAGCAGCGCCCGCAGCTCGGCATCCGTCCGCGTCGCCACCAGCGCCGCCACCAGCGCGCCGCCGCTCGTGCCCGTGATCACGTCCGGCAGCAGGTCTTGGTCCAGCAGCGCCTTGACCACGCCGAAATGGTAGAACGCAAAGGAGGCCCCGCCCGACAGGCAGAGCGCCGTGCGGCCGTAGTTGGCGTGGATGCGCTTGAAGAGCGCGCGCTTCTCGGCCGCGTCGAGCTGTCTGGTCTGGATGAGGAAGAGGAGGCCACGTTCGACTGTGTGTGTTAGAAAAGCAAAACAAAAACAAAAGAAACAAACAGCAAACTCACCCTCGTCCACAAAATTCTGCACCAAATTCTTCGTCCCGTAGTACGTCCGGCTGTACAGATGCCGGTTCTCCACGCCCGCAAAGTTGTTCTTCACACACGCCTCCACCAGCGCCTTGAGGTCGCTGACCGCCTTGCGGCCCTGCTTCTGCTGCTGCTGCTGCTGCTGCTGGCCATCGCCCGACTCCTCCGACTCCTCCTCGTTCTCCTCCTCGGCCGCCGCTGCCCGCGCCCGGCTCCGCCGCAGTTGGTCGTACACCCGCCGCACCGTCCGGTAGTCGTAAAACGCAAACTCGTTCTCCTCCTTCCACCGGTCGTTGCCCAGGTACGTGTCCAGACGGCGCGCCGCCGCCACCCAGTCGCCGTAGCTGGACGTCGCCCGCAGCCGCCGCCGCAGCTGCTCCCGCTGCCCGCGCCACGTAATCAGCTGCTCATAGAGGGCAATGTACATGCGCGTCAGCAGGTACGCCACCGACAGCCCAATGATCCACGCAAACACGCACAGCAAGAACGGCCACTTGAGCAGCCCGTACAGGTAGCCCTCGCGCGTCTCGTCCCGCGTCCGCTTGCCGGGCGCCCCGCCGGCCTTCTTGGCCCGCACCGACGCCCGCCGCCCGCTGGGCCCGCTGGAAGCTGCCGTTGCTGTTGCTGCTGCTGATCCGCCGGTGCCACGGCGTCGCAGCAGCTGTGTCGAGCGTCGTCGTTTGGTAGGCTGTGTAGGAGGAGGAAGGACCGCAGCGGATGCCGGTTCCGGGGCGGCGGCTGGCCGCTTCCTCCACGGCTGCCACGCTGGCAGCAGCGACGAAATCGACCGCCGCACCCCGATGCGTCCGCGCGACGACGGCGCCACCTTTTCGTAGACAGGCGCCCAGTCGTTCTTGGCCGTGATGAAGAGCGACGGTGGTGAAGAGGAGCCGGGCCGGAGGAACGAGGCCGTCGGGGTCAACGGTGTTGTTGTTGTTGTTGCAGGGCCGCTGTCGTACGTACCCTCGGCCTCGCTGGTCGCGCTCGCGGCACTGGCTACCGAGTTGCGCTTCGTGAACGAAGCCGCCATCGGGCTGCGCGCGCTGCCCATGCCTCCATCGTCGGTGGTGTTCGCGGCAACGGAGGTCGGCGACTGCAGCGGATCCGGCGCGGCCAGGGCTTGTCGGAACGCCTCCACGTGCTCGGGCGGGATGAACTCGGTGTCGAAGTCGGGCAGGCGAGAGGTGTCGGAGAGCGTGTCGAGAGGGAAGCCGTAGCACGTGGCCGTCTTGTTCTTCGGCGAGCTGGCCGGCGTCTCGGGGGGGCGTCGAAGGGCGCTCGTCGTCCGTCGGTGTCGGAGGGTGCGCGTGCCCGCTGCCGAGGAGGAGCCCGTAGCAGCAGACGCACCAGACATGGTGTAAGAAGAGACGAATCAGAGAAAAATAGGAGTTCTGCTATGGTGGAAGAAGACTGCGGAAGACGGAAGCAAGCGCAGTCATGATGGGGCTGGCTTGGCTTGGGTTGGGGCAGCTGACTGATGTCGTGTGTGTGCAAGCAAGACCGCCAAGGGTCCCCGCAGATCGCAAAAGTATAAAGTCGGGTTGGGGAACGATGCGGCAAGCTCAGCCTTTCAAGCAGCTTTTCTGCTCTTGTGCTGGCAGGTGTTTAAGCCGTTCTGGCGTGGCGCCTGCTGGTGGATGGCGGCTTCAGGCGTTTTAGGCGAGATGACGTCGAGTTTGTTGGGGAAGGTGCCACATTAGCTGAAAAGTGGGGGCGTCCGCTATATGTTTGGCCCGTCGTTGGTCAGCGTGGACAGCTCGGTAGCTCCAGCCAACACGTGCCGACGACGATCACGTGGAGTGGTTACTCAGTGTATGGCCATCAATTCACACGGCGTGAACCATACGCAGTGCGACAATTGCTCATCGCTCCCTATTAATTTCTGCACACACTACCTAATTTTCTGCGCTCGCTCATGAATTTTATTATATTAATAAATCAACCAATATTTAATTTTGAATAACGAATCAATATATAAACACAGAAAATAAAAAGAGTGAGCGCAGGAATAGCTGGTAAAAAAACAGCTTCTAAAATAGTGAGTGAAAATAGCTGGTAATAAAAACAAGCTTATGTAAACTTTCTCGGTACCTGTGGACAGTTGTTCTCACATTCAATGGTCGCCGTGGTGTATGTCGGGCGATTCTATAGCACTGCTGCTGCAACACAACCGACTTCCGAGGCTACTGATATGGGGCGCATGGCTATTCGAAGCACCTTGATGGGAACTCCCTCCGACCCCTACCATGCAAATCCGCCACGCTATGATGGGGGGTGAGCCTTTCCAGAAATGTGCAGGGGCAAAAGGGTCTGTCGCACGATCAAGACCACTGTCCTCCAGGAACTACACCTTACAGAAATTTATAGAACGAGCTGGGTCAAGTGACCTGAAGCAACTCTATCGAGGAGACCACGGTTTCCTGGTAAAGTTTGATAGGGCCTCCTCACGTCTCCACGTCTTCGCATTCTCCTCACAACATTCGTGTTATCCAAGCTCTGGTCCATGGGAACATGTTTGTGGCTCCTTTGGTCGACCGAAGTAGCCGAAATAACCGAATGGACAGAGATGCGCCATTCTCACCGCTATCGGCATGTTTTGAGAGATATAAAACTCTCTGAACAGCCAAGATGCGGGGAAAACTCTTGGGACCACAGCTTACTACAAAGTACTTTGTATGTGAAAACGCTGCCCGGCATATGGTCATGGTCCAGAGCCCCCCCAACCTGAGCAGCAGAGTAGTCCAGTCAAGCGAAATGGCCAAGGTCCGTATTGTCGCCAAGCAAGAAAGCTTGGTTTTGTCTTGTCGATTTGAGAAAAAAAAATGATAACATAGGGGGTTTCCTTTAACCCTTCCGCGAAACAAACAGACAGCCAGCAACCAGACAACAATATTACTACACAAGTGATCTGATCAATGATTCATCCTACATACAGCCTATCCGAACAACTCCCACACGAGTCAAAAACGCGTCAGGTCAAAGGAGGGGACACGCACGCCCCCCTCTCGCTCCCCTCTCGCCCCCCACCGCCTATCGAGCCAAACATGAGATTGCTGTTCATGCTCATAGACACGGCTGAGGAGCTCTGTCATAGGCCAGACTTTCTACCACTAGCTTGTATGAGCACTGAATGTGGGGTTTACCCCGGTCTGGGGAAGTAGATAATAGGAACCTGTAACTCCTATGTATCCCCCCTAGAGCTAGCTTACTCGGATCCCTGCTCCCCTTGTCTGTGATCCTACCCCAGAGTCGCTCCGCGGATAGGCTTGGCTCCCTCCCCATGTAAGCTTGAGAACCTCGGAACCTGGCAGCAGAGCTCTCGCACGACTGGTCGTACTATTGACGGACCCCAAACCCATATATACGGATACATATTTCCACGCCCACCTCCATATATAATCCTAGCGATTTTCATTCAGAATAGGATCGAGACAGACAAATTTATCATTTCGTGTCTAATTCTTGATTCTTGTACCCCTCAAAATCCACCATGCCGTCTCTACAACTAACGGGAGACAGACTCACTGTCTATAACGTTGCAGTGATCTGCTGCCTCGGACTCGGTTCCGTCTGCTTTGGCTATACTTCCTCCATCATAGGGACACTCCTGGGTATGTACAGTCGTTCTGATAAGTGAAAGGCCGACTTGTGTGTGAGTACGGGGCAGTTCACTCACAACACCGTCAACAGGCCAGCCTTCGTTCCGAGAGTATTTCGATCTCGATACGCGTTCGGATAGCACATCTCTTACTTCTTCTATGAATGGCATCTTTCAGGCCGGAGCATGCGTGGGCACTATTGCTGAACCGTGGGTTGCGGACAAATGGGGCAGACGTTGGGGTCTAGTTTTGGTGAGTTCTACCTCGTCTACTTCAACCATGTCTTCTTGCTTGTCTGTTTTTATCCCCCCTCCCCCCCTTTCTTCGAAACTAACTAAAGTTGTGTCTTATTCCTTAGCCGGCTGTCCTCGTCCTCGTCTCGGGTGCCGTTATGGCCGGCAGTACAAATGTTATAGAGTTTATCGTCTTTCGTTTCTTTGCCGGCGCCGGTGCCTATATGGCAAATGCAGCAACTCCTGTAAGATGACCCGATTTTTCCAATGAATGAGCGAAAGGTGTAGGCAGAAGAAACGTGTTGCCCCGTTTTCTAAACAAGAATAGTTGATGATGAGTGAGCTCGTACCGACCCATCTCCGCGGCGGCCTCGTCGAGTTCCACGGCATCTTCTTCCAGACCGGCTACCTCTCTGCCTCCTGGATCGGCTTCGGTACTTTCTTCTGGGACAACAATATCAATACTTGGCGTCTGTCTGTGGCCATCCAGTGCATATGGCCAACGCTGCTATTGCTCTGCCTTTACTTCTGCCCGGAAAGCCCCCGGTGGCTTCTCATGCAAGACCGTGTCGAAGAGGCCCAAAAGGTCCTGGAAAGGCTGCACCCACAGTCAGACGAGGGCCGTGTCCATGCGGCCAAGGAGTTGTATCAGATTCGGATGCAAGCAGACTTGGACCGACGCTTGGGATCTTCGTGGAAGCATATTTTCAGCAAGCCATCCTACCGCAAAAGGATGTACCTCGGCTGTGGAACGGCACTGATTGCCCAGTTCAGCGGCGTGCTTGTTCTCAACAGTAGGTTCTTTTTTTTTTCTTTATCCCTTGATTGACATCAATATCGCTGTCGGTGGTGAAGTGCTGTTAACAAAAATGCCCAGACTACGGCACGGTGATTTACAAGCTTCTATCCTACGACTCTGAGCGGCAGCTGCTCTTCCAGGCGTCCTGGCTGACTGCTGGCTTCGCCTGTATGCTGGCCGGTCCTTTCATTGTCGACCGTCTCCCGCGCAACTGGCTCATGGGCATGGGCATCATTGGCTGTTCGGTGTTGCTATCGGTTATTGCCGCGCTGATTGCCAACTTCGTGCCTTCGACCAATGCCGCCGCACTACGAGCCACGCTGGCCATGTTCTTCCTCTACCAGCCCTTTTTCATTATTGGTCTGGATGGTAAGCTCTGCCGCATAATTCTGTCGCTGTCATTGGCAACCACTCCCAGTGCCCTTCGTCTAACAATCAAACACAGGCACCCAATTTATCTACCTCGGCGAGATCTTCCCGAATCATCTCCGGGCAAAGGGCATATGTGCCGCTACGACAACAATTGCTGCAATCAACATTGTCTGGTTACAAGCCGCCGAGACTGCTCTTGAGTAAGTGTTGCCATTATGATTTTCTTTTTCTTTTTCTTTCTCTTGTCTTCGTTTTTTTACCCACAGGCCATACTAATGAACACAGAAATATTGGCTGGAAATATTTCCTTGTCTTCATCACCACCAGTTTCGTCGGGGGGATCATCATGATCAAGTATTGGCCTGACACGAGATTTATGCCTCTCGAGGAAATCAGCGCCATTTTCGGAGACGAAGACGAGGTCGCGATCGAAGCCAATCAGATCGATATGAGCAAAGTGTCTGCCGTTACCCACAGCCACATTGAAAATGTGTAGGGTTGGAAGGAGGGAGATATAGGTAGATGTCTTCGAGCTGTCTTTTTATATGAAGACAACGATTTGAGCAGCCAATCATAGTAACAAGTCCCACACATGTATCTTGCGTGTGTTAAAAAAAACCATATAGTTATTGCATCTTAGTCAGTCTGATTTCGCTATTTGGCGGCGCATGGCTCTTGCCATTTGCTGTCGGTGTTAAGGCGCTCCCCGCATGTGTTAGTGATGGAGAGGTTTTTTTTTTTTTTTTCGCGGGTTTTGCCTCCTCTTCGCTGAGAAAGAGCGGGGCAGCGAAGCACGTTTTCGGTCTCTGGACCAATCGCGCAATACAAAATGTCGTCAACCTTTCAGGACGAGACAATATTCATTTCGTCAGCACAACACCCCCCGGGAATCTTCCACCACCACGTAAGATCTGATTGGGAACTCTTTTGCCTTGAAAGCACTGCCCGTTTAAATACTGCCTATCAGCAGCAGACCATTTCATTGGGGGGCTCGCCAACGTTTCTGCTGTCTTTCTCTCTTCTGTAACATACAGATCGAAACGCAACAATTTCGTCGACAATGAAGGCCTACGTCTACGACAACCAGCCGGTAAGAGAGAGAGCGCGCGCGCGAGAGCGAGAAAGCAGGGTCGCATGAGAGAGGGGCGTGGGCTGAGAGTGGGGAGATGGAACTCTGGAGACATGGAAGACAGAGAAAGAGACCACGTCTGCTAACAACAATGCCGCAAGGGCGACCAACGCCTGCCGCACGACTCTGGCCGCCAGGTCAACGCCGCCGACCTGGAGCGTCTCGGCGTCATCTACGGCCGCTATGCCAACACGGCTGACGTCGATACGCTGGCCACGCAGCGCGGCTACAAGAACCGCGACGAGATCAAGGTCTCGCCGGACTCCATGGGTGCCGTGTACGAGGAGAAGGTCAAGGGCTTTTTCCACGAGCACCTGCACGAGGACGAGGAGATCCGCTACATTCGCGGCGGTTACGGCTACTTTGACGTCCGCAACAAGGGCGACCAGTGGATCCGCATCCATCTGGAGAAGGACGACCTGATTATTCTGCCGCCAGGGATCTACCACCGGTTCACGACGGACGAGACGAATGTAAGCTGAGTGCAGCAAGAAGGGGAGGAGTGACCGACGCGGACGAGCGAAGCGAGGAGAAAAAGTGCTAACCAACCCAGTACATCCATGCCGTCCGCCTGTTCAAGGACGAGCCCAAGTGGACGCCTCTGAATCGCTCCGACGACCTGGACAACAACGTCCACCGCAAGGAGTACGTCAACCAGTTCCTCAACTAAGAACGAGGAAGCTGGCCTCGTATAACGACCGGACGGAGTTGGGGGGAAGGCACCGAGAAAAGCAAAAAAAAAAAAAAAAAAAGCGTACTGTATCTTATTTTATTTTATTTTTTGGTCACACCTTTGTTTTTGACTGATTGCTGTCTATTATCCGTTTGATTTCCCTCTGGTTATGCTCGTCAACCGAGCATTATACCTGAACGCCTGCCCTAGCCCATTTGTCTTCTTCCTTGTTGGGACATGGTCAACCTGTCCTGTTCTATCATGCCGTCGTGCTCATAATATATACAAGTCTAAAGTTATCTGGCAAGAAGCCAATTTCAACAACGCCACTTTTTTTGGCTTCGTTTCCACCAGCACCGACGTTGGTCGGAACTGTGGACATGCTTCTCGGGCGGTGACACTTCCAGGTGACTGACCTGCGGAAGAAACGACGTGGCTTATCAGAATCTCTGTTCTTCGTTTCTGGCATGGCTCGTCGCCGAATAGAGGAGCACTGGCTGTATGGATGGCCATGGGTCCGTTTCTCAAACGCAGCCATGGAAAAGAAGAGTCGAGAAAAGAGAGAACTCTGCGAAGCGTGGAAATGGGCGTCTATGGAGACCGGACAATATGGCATGCAAGAATGTTCAAACGCGGGAGAGAAAGGGTCGCTTTGCTCCTCCTCACCAATTCCCCTCTCTCTCCCCCTCCCTCCTTTTCCCCCTTCCCGTCTTCTTCGGTGAAAACTTCTCATCTGACCTCGGGCTGAATCCGCTCGGCACGCGCTGCTGCCAGGTCTCGGTCCACGGCCCCCGCCGTGTCGTCCTCGTTGTTAAAGTCGTCGTCATCGGCCCCGTGCAGCTCGTCCGGCCGCGGGCCCTCAAAAATGCGCCGCCACCAGTTGGGCGGCGCCATGGGCTGAGACCCATTATGCAGCGGCGGGTACACGTCCGAAAAGAAGTAGTAGACGTGGCCAATGACGACGCCCATGATCTCGTCTTTGGGGATGGACCCGTGCAGAACGAGGCTGAAGCCCATCAGCACCCACGGCAGATAGGGGGCGGTGAAGACCAGCAGACCCAAGAAGCTCAGTCGCGTGTCCGGGTTACGGCGCGACCAGATGTAGACGAGCGTCGAGGAGAGCGGCTGGCCGAGAAACGGCATGGACACGAGCGGCGAGAGCATGATGAGGCTGGCCATGGCATAGACAAGCAGCCAGGAGAAAACGGCGGGGGAGCGGCCGGCGGACTCTTCGAGGAGGCGGGAGTAGCGCTGGAGGAAGTAGACATGGAAGAGGAGGTCGATGGAGATGGGGCCGAAGTAGAGAAATGTTGTGAGGAGTCTCCAGTACTAGAGATGAGAGTCAGTACACAGAAGAGAGCAGAAAGTAGGGCAGGGCATAGAAGGGAAGCAGGAACACCCCTCTTGTCGATGGAACTCACCTCGCCCTTGATAAAAACAGTCGGGTAGCTGTAAAAGAGCTTGAACGGGGTGAGGATCTGGCACTGGACTAGAGCGCTGATAGCAAAAGTGGCCGTCGTCCACCACCGCGTGCAGATGGGCATCTCCCAGAACCACTGCTCCAGCGGGAAGCGGCCGTTGTCCATCATCTGGTCCATAGTGGCCGGCAGCTCTTGTGTGTTTGGGGGGTGGGGAGATGGCTCGAAGTGTTCTTGGGGGGGTAGGTGGCGCAATTCTGCTCGATTGCTATCGTCTTGCGGCGCGTGTTCAGTTCATCGATCCGTTCAGGTGTCGGTTGTCGGGTTGTCGGGTCGTCGAGGCTAGACACAGACTGAACGAGCAGGGTATGCGACAATAATAACTCGAATGACGGGAGCAGCGCTCAAATGATGATCAAAAGAAGACAGAAACGAGCGGCGATAAAGCAATGGCGACGGCAACGAAGAAAGCCCCATGCGCAGGAGTCGCAATGGCAGGGATGTGTAGGCGGGAAGACGTAGAACGATTCCTGAGCAAGAAAAAGAAAAAGAAAAGAAAAAATAGACAGCAAAAAAGGTGGGCGTTGTCTACATTTGCCGTCGCCGGTGTGTTGAGGTGTCCTTTTTTTTGCGAATGGATTGGGCAGTTGCGGCCTCGGGGCGATGTTTAGTAACTGGCCCCAGCCGTGCGAGGTCACAAATGGGGGGGGTGAACATCAGAACAGGCTGGCAAAAGGAGCCCTGCGGCGTGGTACGTGTTACTCGTAGCAATATTGGAGGGGATGTCCCCACTTTCCACAGCCGTTGTCTTTCCACCAGCGTGGCACCTCAAGACCCTTCCGCTGTGGCTCGCCCTGGCCCCCGCCTCCAACAGCCACACCAGCCGGCCAGGGTCATTCCCATTTTCAATTAACGCGCTAGCGGGCCATGGTCGCGTCCTGTTCGCGCCGCCGCCCATATACCGTTAAGTGGGCGAAAAAAGCGGCCATCACCAGCCACCCGAATTTCTGCCATTTTTCCCGTCTTCCTCTTATCCTTTGTCTCGAAAGACACCACGCAACAGCATAACCTTCTTTTATTCTTCTGCTTGCTGGATTCCCCCCGTTCTCTGGTATCGCACTCCCATTCTTTTTTTTTTGCGACATAGCTGTGTGCCGTACTCAGCAGTCACTCGTTCTAAGCCGCTCACCCCGTCTTCGCGATAATAAAGTAATAGCCGCCACCTTTTTTTGCGACGCGCTTTCGCCCCCTTTCCACGATCCACGCCCGCAAGAAGCAAGCATACATACACATACCATTCGACTGTCACTCTCTTGACGGTCCTCCATTTGGTGTTCTTGCGCCGTTCACGCCTTTGAATTCTCTAGAGAATTTCCTTTGTGTCTCCGTGCTCCGGCCTCTTGTCTGCTTGTCGCAATGCCTCCACGGCGATCATCCGGCGGCGCATCGGCAGGACGGAAACCCGCTGGCCGCAAACCGAGAGCCTCAGTCACCGGCCGCCGGAAAAGCCGACCTGGCGATGTACAACGTGAGTAGTACCGTCCCCACCCTCTCTGCCCTTTGCGCGTGCCGCTTGGCAACGTCATGCTTGGCTCTGCTGACTCAGACCACCAGCCGGCGACCCTATCCCGCAAAAGAAGCAGCGCCGGTACCGTCCAGGTACCTTGGCCTTGAGAGAGATCCGCCGTTACCAGAGCAGTACCGATCTCTTGTTGCTGAAGTTGCCGTTTGCGCGTGTGGTAAGCTTGTTTCCGCTTTGTATGTGTTGGTCACTCAAGTTAGCCGGCCAAAACTAATCATCACACTATCCAGGTACGCGAAATCGCTCTGACTGTGCGTCCCAAGGATGAGGGCATGCGCTGGCAGTCACAAGCCATCCTAGCTCTGCAGGAGGCCGCTGAGGCCTTCCTGGTCCACCTGTTCGAGGACACAAACTTGTGCGCCCTGCACGCGCGGAGAGTCACCATTATGCGGAGGGACATTTGGCTAGCACGGCGGATACGGGGTCTGTGGGGAGGTGCAGGACGATATTAATAAACAGCATGATGGGAAATCAACTGGGAGGGGGGAGGGCGCTCATGGTTTGGGTTTGATTGATACCTGGGAAACTGGCGTTTCGGTGCATGGCTTTGTTGTAAGGGTCTCTTTGCTATTAGTTATGTGTTATTTTAATGGGACTTTACCTGTCCAGAGCGGCCATCTCGATGGTTGCCGATTTTATCAATATATCGGCCATTGTTATCACAGGAACACTTTTGGCCAAGTTTTCTGGCTACTGCTTGCTGTATGAAGTGCGAGTTCTGCTGACGGCGACTCTTTGAGACATTTTAGCTGCCCAGAATTCAGTCTCCTCTTTCTGGACGTAAATATTGTCATGTTTGTCTGTGTGGGTGTGACGGACAGTCTGCGACAGTTGCTTATCCCTTGTTGGTAACTGCATGATTCCACACTGGATCGGACATTTTTGCATTCTTTATCCCGGGCACCGTTTCCGTGTGGCTATCCAAAGCAATGCTTCTTTCTGCTGGCCTCTGCCGATGGACGGACAGGAATGACAGGAAACCAGGGTGTCCTAGAGAATAATTTGCTTACCTCTTCGCACTTCCCCTTTTTCCACTACACGGCATGTAAGTCGCAGGCTTGCCCCC
>PCDI01000016.1:718702-732683 GCA_002778195.1 Raffaelea ambrosiae
CCCACCGGCGAACACAAATTGCCTGATTTCTCTCCGTTGTAATCCGATCCCAGGGTGACGCAGGACGGGCGCCAAAATGATACCGCGGCCCCTCCACGCCGTCTCGTTGGCGAGGCACAGCTACGGCCATGCAAGATATACCGTGCAGAGTTGATAGGAGATTTTCCAGCATGAAAGGTACGATACCCTGGCTTCACGCCCGCCACGTTCCTCGTTTTGGCATCGTGCCGGAGCTTCAGTGGTCATCTCTGCTGTAAGACGTCACACGAGGAAAGGAAGAAGTTTGAGCAGCCAGACGATATCTGCAAACAAATCGGCGAGAAGATGCCCGAGCCGAGGCCATTCGGAGTCGCAGGTGACTAGTACGGGTACTTAGAACGGCATTTCATGGCGCTAATCCCCAACCGCAAGCCTGGCATAAGAACAACACCATCTCGTTCGCTTGCTTAGTACCACATGTTGCGCCTCAGTGTGTAAGATACCGTCAGTGCGGGTGGATCGATCTTGTGCGTTTCAAGGAATTGGCTTCATGTTTGCTTCTGGCAAATTCTCCGTGTACTTTCGACCATAACACTGTGACTAGACGAGAGGTTACCATCCCTAAGCAATGTCCGCTACGAATGTCGCACTAAAAAGACACACATGCATTTCCTGTTGTCGCCGCCGTCGAAACGTGGCGTGAGAGTTGCCCGGAGCCCCAACCACGGCGTCTGGTCGGGCGAAGTTGCCAAGTGAAGGGCGACTGGCGAGCACTATTATGGTTTGCCGGCGGCTCTTCCCTGCCACGCCGTTGGGTCTGCTGGTAGTGTTGTCCCAAGAAGAGCAGTCATGCCATATGACCGTGCGAGTATGTTCTGTATGTCGTCCGTTTGCCGTCCATCATCAGACAGCGCCGGGTCCTGGAACAGAGCCGCACATTAATTCAAGGAGGGCAGCGAATTGCAGAGACGCAGAACGAAGGGCAGTTGCATAACGAGCATTGTTGAGGAAGGCGCTGGCAAGAAACAAAGAACAGGAGGCGAAGGGCGGAAGAAGAAGAGACGAGAAAAAGAACGGCTCATACCAGAGCAGGCCCCTCCCGGTTAGGAAAGCACTTAATAATGTCCGTGGCTTCTTTCCTATCTGGGGATGCTTTGCATCTTTCCGGGAAGGTGCAGCCCTGGCGGTCATCGCTCCTGTTCCCCCAACACTTTGGTTGCTCCTTCCCGGCCTAGTCAGACAATTTGGTGTCACCCACATTGTGCTCTTCCCATTTCCTTTGCCATAAATGCAGCCTCTTCCTTTTTTCTCTCTCTCTTTTCTTTTGCACGTTTTCCTGCACGATTGTCATTCTCTCGTCAGTCACATTGTCCGCGTGCCGTCTTGCAACGAGGCCCGGCAACAGCAGCGAAGACGATCCACAAAAGCGTGTCCAACCAAAGGCTGGTGTCTCAGTAGTCTATCTGCGTTTGAAAGCGCGGAGGGCATGTTACCTACCCTTACGCCACTACTCCCCATTAAATCAATATCAGTCTCCGCCGCCAAAATCTATCCCAAGTTGAAAAACAAACACAAGACACCCCGTGTCACAGCATCGACAAGACGGAAATAAATCCCGGAGAAAGTCCCGCGGAAACCCCTGCGGAAACCCTTGCAAGCAGAAAACTGCCAGGAATACAGGCAATGTATCGTGTATATCGGTATATCATGAAATGGTGACAATATGGAGGTGTGCTCACTGCAGTTCCCTTCTGTGGCTGCGCCCTAGTCAGCACTCCGCGGCCACGCAAATCTCTCTATTTGACGCTCGCAAAACCAGATGCCGGTCTCCGTGTCCCTGGTAACCGGCCCCTCTCCTATTTTCCAAGGCGGCGTCAGCCACAGCTTGGTGGTTGTGTTGAGCACCATCCAAACGCGCTTTGGCGGTCGTTTGCGTGCTTTTGTCGAGTGGGATGAGTCTTCTTCTGACATTGTCAGCCCTTGCCGACCCAGGGCTCATCCGTCCTCCTCGCCGTCGTCAGCATTGCCGTCCTCTAGGTCGTCATCCTGGCCTGTGCCTACAAAAGCCCCCC
The DNA here is from genome assembly GCA_002778195.1 of Raffaelea ambrosiae. NCBI lineage: Eukaryota > Fungi > Ascomycota > Sordariomycetes > Ophiostomatales > Ophiostomataceae > Raffaelea > Raffaelea ambrosiae. The sequence continues at coordinate 720,754 of PCDI01000016.1, forward strand.
GGTCCACGCCCTTTCCCTTGTCTCGTCCTCCGCCACGTTCCTCTTCAATGAGCAGCAACCGCCAGTCATCAGCAGGTTTCCCCAATGCCACTGCGCCCTTGGCGTACTCCTCCTTCAGCTCCTCCATGCTGCTTAGCAGCTCGTTGCGTTCGCGCTCGAGCGTGTCCCGCTCTCGCTCCAACGACTGGATGTGCTGCCGTGCCAATTCGAGTACTTCAGCTTTGCTTGGTCGGCGATCAGCTGCTTCAGCCATACCCATCTCGCCATAGGACTGCCCGGAGGGCCCCTGATTCCTGAGACTCTCGGGGAGTGCGCTCATGAGTCCCTCAAACTGTGCGTTGAGCCGGTTTCGGTACTGCTTTTCTATTACGTTGTGCGAGCCTCGCATCGTCGGCTCGTCCGCTGTGTCCAGCGATGCCTTGGTGCTGGCCTTCGACGACGACGACACGCGACGCTGCTTGCCGCTTGATGTCGCCCTGCTGGAGCTTGGCTGGCTGGGGGGTGGCATCGATGGAGACAGTGGTGACAGGGCGTCGGAACTAAAGCTGGCTCGGTGCTGTGCTGGTGCTTTGGTCACCGTTGAGCGTCGCGTTCGCTTTGGCCTCTTTGCCTGAGGCGCGTCCTCCGGCTTGCCACGTGCAGCGCCAGGCTGAGAGCCGCTTCCTCGGCTTCCGGCCCCCCTCTCAGAGAGCCCTCCAACTGCGCTGCTCGGCCTCGTGGCGTACGGCCCGCTGCTGCTTCCCGACGTGAAAGAAGCCGGCGTCGTCGTGCTTAGCGGAGACGGCACGGTGCTAACGGAACCAGCTCCAGAAGACAGGCCCGTCGTGTCGGACCCTAGGCCGCTTGCACGGCCACCACCATCCATGCTATATGAATAGCCCAGGCTCGTCCCAGCAGTCGTTGGCGGCACGGCGTAATTGCCGCTGAAGAGCAGAGGCGACATGTCGGCTGCCGTTGCATGCTGCACTTCCTGAAACTGTTGGTATTCGAATGGGTTCAGCAGAGAAGGATTCGCTGCTAATGTCGTTGAGCCGTCAGTGGTGAACATCGGGCTTTGGTTGTGCGTTTGCCAGCCAGGGTGGCTGGTCGAAAAGGTTGTTTGTGTGAGTTGGCCGGTTGAATCGATGCCGTACATTGAAGTGTCACCGATATATTCTGAGGTGCTGCCGATGCCGGTCGGTCTGGATGCTTGATGCCGCCTCAAGTGTGCAGGAAGCACCTGTCCATATACAGATGTGCCCGTTCCATCATCGGCGCCGTCAACGCTGGCCGTCGTCGTTGTTGTTGTTGTTGTAGGTTGGCTTTCCAGCACCTACGTCACTCATATGGTAAGAGTCCGGTTCCAATTCCAAGTTTTGGTACACGCAAGGGAAAGCCGCAATGTTCCATTCATGGTCTTAAAGTCTCATCGTCACAGCACTGGCCAATTTCTGATTGACCGCAAGAAAAGCCAGTCGGTTCAATTGAAATGACGAAATGACATTCCACCTTAAACGAGTGCGCAGCATAACAAGACAAAGACTTCTGGAAAGCGGCGACAAAACAAGAACAACCCTCTCTCCCACTCGTTGAGACGCCTTGCTTCAAGGAGCCCGACAGCAAAGCCTGTTCCTGGGAATACGCCGCGGATTGGTCCAATTTATCCCACTGGGGCTTAAAATAAGGTCTCCGCAGGTTGGAGTTTGCCAGGTGCAGGGGATCGTTGACAAGGGACATCTTCACCCACCTCGGATGCTTGTTCGGCATTGCCATAATAATTTTCGAGCAGGTCATTGTCCGGATCGTCCATGGTATTCGTCCCGGAGGGGGTCTCGTGGTAACCCATCAACCAAGGGTTGAGTTAGGTCATTGGTTGTTCGCCTGCTGGTGATATTCTCTTCTGACACATTGCTTTCTCTTTTTTCGATCCTGCTTTTTTTTTCCGATACTCCTATGTCAGTTAACGTCGCCGACCAGTCTTATATATTATCGGCCTGCCAGCCGGTCTGGCAAACAGGCACAGGACAAGCACAGGACAGGCATTTGTCGCCACCAGCTTACACACCAATCCTTCCCGCGGCCACTTTCGGCCTGTGTACATGGGCCACCCGCAATGGAGCCCACCCTTGTGTTAGTTGGGAGAGGGTGGGCACCGGACCCAATGCAGACGAGAAGACCTTGCCTCGTCTTGGCAACGTCCTTCTAGAAAAGAACGTGGATTGTCACCTGAGCTTTAGCTCTCCTAGTGGTGTGCCAGCCGCCAACAGCCAATCGGTGATCCCCTATGCTCGAAAAGCCTGGCAGGTTCGACGGTCATCCGCCAACTTCTTCATCAAATTTCGTCCTTTTTTCCTCTTTTTTTCTCTGGCCTTTGGGTCTGTTTATCTTCGGCTCTTGGTGAGATGATATATTCCGAGCCTGGTCCGACTTTTGGGCCAACTCGACTGCTGTCGCGGCTTGGTTTCTGTCCTTGTCGTTGGCTGTGGGCTGGCAGTGCTTTGGCTTGATGATTCAGCCCACTTAGTCTGGTGCTTTCGGTGGTCACCCCACAACACTAAGAGCGTTTGGCGGTGGTTTCGATAACTCCGTAGCCCGTGTTGGCGGGCAAGAGAAGGGCAGAGCGCAAATTACACAGAAGACGCCAACTGCGGCCAGGATGACCTTTTAGGAATTCTTTCCGTTCTGATGAAGGTCGGCTTCTTCTTGGCTCTCTCTGTTCTCTGTATCGTTCGAGTTTGCTCTGTTGGCGAGCAACAGTGCCCGTTTACTGTGTCTTCTTGTGTCTTTCTCTTACCTCGCCTCTCCTGTGTGTCTGTGGCGCCCGAGCCCCGTACGTCAGTGTTCTGGCCCGGGAAGGGACCATCGAAACATGGGCAGTGGACAGGCACGGTTCACGATCTGCCACTCACTTGTTTGGCTCTCGGTTGTGGAGGCAAATCCCAGCCCAACGGCTTTTGGCAGGCGGCAGCTCTTCATTCGAATACCAGTCTTTCAGGGCAGAATTTTCAGTGACACGCGGCACCTCTTGACACCTGGTCAGAATGTACACGTCTCACGACTTCCTCGGCCAGCAAATGTACCTCTGTCTGTGGCCAGCCGGCTATGGTCGAGTCTTCGAGGTTGCCTCTTCAATGATGCGAGGGGAAAGGTCGGCCCCGAATCTCCGTTCCTTCTCTGCAAGCCCGCACGTGAGGTTCGGACGTTCGGATACTTTCAGCCTCTCAGAATCTTTCTGACAGTTGAAAAAATCAGGGCGCAGTGCAGACGTCGAATAATCCAGAATCCGAGCACAGCCCTGAATCAGGACTGTATGGCCAGCTTCTGAGTCAATTCGGGGAACCGGATTTGGTACAGCTCTATGCAGAATAGATCAATTACCTGCCGTCCTGCTGTGTTAACGACCACCGCCAACATCAACGCGTATGGACAGCTTGGAGTTTTGCAGGAGCCGCGTATTCTGTCATTACTAGGGGACAAAGGGAGGCAGGCTGTTTTGGATGCAGACGTTGTGAGTTGGGCTGAGGCCCTAAACACGTACCAAAAAGCTGAGTGCAATGAGTCGCAGGGCAAATTCGATTTCGACTGATTTCTTTAAGATTATTGCGTGGCTGCTCTGGAGACGTGTCTGTCTCCACTCGAATCGGTGTTCAGTTGGAGAATGCGCTTGCGCTTGCGCTCGATCTTTAAAAAGCAGAAAGGAAGAAAGAAAGAGACAATGTGCCTCTTGGCCAGCGGACAAGAAACCGGAGGAAATAGGCGTTTGGTTTTACAAGAGTGTGGTGGCGAGTCAAATTTAAGAACGCCCCAGCAGCCGCCGTGGGTGCGGCCGGAGGCAAGTGTCTGATGGTGGGTACGCGGCTTGACTGGCATGCCAATTTTCCTCGATGTCCAGGGCGTAAACCGGCAAGTTGTGTCTTTCCCCTCTGCGCTGTCACTGTTTCTTCCCCTCCGCAGCAATGGCTGTTAGGTGTGTGCCATAGCTCCTTTTTTCTTCGCCAAAGTTACTGATACTTTAGCACAGTGGGCTAGCTTGAAAAGCGGCTCATTCGAATAAGCCTCATGGTATGGGCCTGCTCAGCTTCATCTGCTGTGTGCACCAGGAGGGGGGGGGCGGACTGGAACTTACTATGGCAAACGTCCGTTGCCCTACTGGAAAATGCGCGACTGACGAGAGGACAATGAGACCGACTGCTGGCCCAGGGGATCGTGAGGGCCGAGTAAGCAGGGCAGGGTGCCCACGGAACAGCAACATGGCAGCGCACAAGACTTTGACCACTTTGGTATGGCTGAGATGCATATCTGCCAAGGACAACGAGCCGGCCTGCCGTGCTGTCGCTCGTCATTGGGCTACACTATCTACACCGTATGGAGGCTTTCTTTTCCTTTGTCTGATTGTTACTTCTAATCCAGCATCAGACAAGACCCCTGCTGGCTGTACATCCCAGACTCGCGTTGGCCTTGCCACCATTGCGTGGCCAGTACCCATCGGTCCATCTACATGCATTGCCTCGCAGGAAGAGAGGCGACGAACAGACGATGGGACAGCTAGTCCCTACACCGGTGGTCCGCAGAGCCGACTTGGCTGCCCCGCGATATCGACGGCAAGATACATGTGAAGGCGTGTGCAAATTATTTTAAGCACATAATCCGAACCCTGGAGGGGTCAAGCCACAGCCCACGTTCGTTCCATCTTATTTTGGGGCAATCTTCATGATTGAAAAGGGCTGACCATGTCGACAAGGTGGAGACAGCGCCCATGCACGGCATGCAAGCAGACGTGGCAGACGGCCCCCTAGGCATATGTGCGTGGTGTGTCATTGCGGCCGTGGGGAAGGATCCATTGGTACGCTGAAAGTCGCCGAGAAGCAGCCACTGTGCCATGATGGTCATCTCGGATGCCTGTCTATGCTTTGCTGCTGGTGCTTGGGAAAGCACTCGGCCCAATTGAGGATCACCTCCTCTAATCTTGCCCATCTGCATGTTAGTCAGTCAGTCAAGGCGGATAGCACTACCCTCCTGCCTAGTTCACCATTTCGTACGTCTCCCCCCCCCCCTTCCAGCTGTCTGGACAGGCCATAAACACATAAGCAACCATCAGGCCGGTCTCGGAAAATGACAGCGAGTCCAGTGAAAATCCACAGGATCAACTACCTACTTGTATGTACCACCCCTGGCTCTCCGCTGAACAGTTTTCCTTTTCAGCCAGTCAACCACGAGGGCCGCATCGCCGGCAGTACTTGTCGTGGGCGGTCCTCGCAGCCTGGATCTGTGCCGGACGTGATGGCGCACCAATCATGTCTAAGCTGGTCACGGACTTCCTACCGGCATGATGCTTTGTGCATGATACTTGTCCGATGTATTCGATTTTTAGGTTTCTGGCGGTCGGTCTAACCGCCGCCATGCGGCTACCGAAGCAACGGTTCCTTTGTGCCCCTGAAACTGTGCCTCCTTTTGGACAGACAAGCTTTATTTGTACGACATTTGACTGCAGATGCAACTGGGTGGTTTGCCGCCTCGTCATCATACGAACTGCGCTGACCACAACGACCTCGCCACGATTCTGAGATGATGAATCGGGGATATGGGCAGTGCTCTCGTCCACGTTGTACTCGTACGTGCTGGCTATTCTCTTTTCTTTGGAATACGGGGGGCGGGTTGGCCTGGCCCTCCAGCCATTCTCGGGGAAGAAAGCCGGTAGCAGTATTTTTCTCTGAATTTTTACAGCCTCTCGCATCTAACCCAGACGGAATTTCCCACTAGCTTGCAACATCTGGTTGCATTCTCGAAAACCATTGCCACTGGCTCGCACTACTGGTCCATACAGACGGAGCATTCTTGTTCAAGTGAAGATTCACCGTGCGCCTTGCCAATGCGAATCCAATGTTTCCTGTGTTTTCCTGTGTTTGCCGATAGTTTCTCTATTGTTTCTACCAGAAGAATTGTTCTTTTTCCCCCTTGTTTTGCTTTTTTTGCCTTCTGAATCAAGTGGAGCTTCTTGTTTTGAAAACTTTGACTTTTCCTGTGCGTGGCCTTGCGCTTGGGTAATTTCTAGTCTAGTATGTGTAATTGGTATCATGAAGTCTTGATGCCCCAGGGACCGAAGTGCGGGAACTAAACTACCAGCGGTGCACCAACCATTTCTGCCCCCATTCCACTTTCTCCCCCCCTCTCTTCCTTCTAAGCCGCTACATGGTAAGACGAAACCTCTCGGCTTGTGCGCCAATAGCATACCAGTTCTTCTTTGAAATTGGCCACCCTTGCTTGTTGTTCCCACCGAAGCAAGCGCGATCTGGCACGCCAAGCTCAAGCAAGTTCGGTTCCAGATTGATGTTTGCCTCCGCCCTTGACTGAAGAGCACACCATGCAACAGAAAGGGTAGCCACAATTGGCCACCCTTGTTTGTACTATGTATGATTTTCAAATGAGATTGTCGGTGGGACTCGGCCAGAAGGAAACAGTGGGAGGTTTCCCGGGCAAAGAAAGACGAGAAAGAGCGGTATGAAATGAGCACCAAGCCTGCCAGCCATGCTTGTACTTGCCACGGTGTGCCCAGTTTCCGGTTGGGGAGAACAGCCAGCTCGGCCTCGCCAAGCAGAAGAATCAGCGGAGGTGGTGGGAGAGCAACGGTTTCTGTGAACGTTACATATTCCTTCCTGGCAGGGTGGTTTTGCCACTAGGCGGGGGGGAGTGTGAAGAGTGTGAGACCCTTTCGTCGGTAAGGGAGCAATGGCGGCGCGTTTCAGAAACGATCGTCGTCTAGTTGTTGCCACTGGTAAGTGACAGATGGCTAGTGAGGAACACGAAGTGGCCTTGGAGGCCTTGGAGAGAACACCTGGTCGTGGGCGGGCTATGCCCTGTGGAGATTGACGGCATTCGAGAACCGGGCCATGGTAGTATATCATACCCAACAATCACGGTTTGCCTCACTGTTTGCCTCTCCCGTATGTCCCGTTTGGCCGTGAGAGTGGCAAACAAACGGCGGGGGGGAGCAGATAGCGGAACAGAATACGCGGGACTAAGAAAGATAAGAGGGAGGCAACACAACCGTTGAGGAAGCGGGCACGAAGGAAGGTGCCGGGTTGGCCAACTTGGGCCCCAGGCCGGTGAGATTTGCCTCCCAGCCCAGGCAGGCAGGTCGAGGCGGTAGACACACACGAGAGCATTCATGTTACAAACGTGTGATATAAAACTTTGGGGGTGGCATAAATGCGTGCATTGTGGGCGTAAACCAGAGTGCAACGCAACGAGAGCAAGGCTTTGCTTTGCGACTGTGAAGGGAAAGGAAAAGGGAGAAGTACCCGCTACTGCGGGTGGACTTCATGCCAATGGGAAAACGAAAAAAGAAAAAAAAAAAAAAAAAAAAGAAAAAGAAAAAAAAGGGTGTATGGTGGTTCTAGAAGGGGCTAGAACACGCCATTGGCAGTTGAGACAGGCACCGTTGGGGTGTGGCAGGAGGCAGCCGAGACAAGGCAAGGGAACAAGGAAAAGATGTTGAATCCCCGAGGCACAGCGCAAGCGAGGGTAGGGGGCCGTATTCACCTACGTAACTGTGCAGCATTAGCGGGCACTCGAGCCCAGCCTCACATGAGATTGACTATGTATGCAGGTGACAATAATAATACAAAAGAAGCCACAGGCCAGAAGTTGGTCCGACGGGTCTGGAACTGCATAACTCTTATGTCGTATCAGACGGCCGGTCAAGAGAAGAGTGGGGAGAAGGGGGGCCAATAGATTGATAACTCACCCCCCGGGATAGACGAAGCGAGAACGCGTTCGAGAGGGACACGTCTCAGGGGAAAAAAGGGAACAGATAAACAGAAACAGAAACGGTGAGTCAGGAGGCAAAAAAAAGAAAGGGCACAAGATGCAACAGCACGGAACGACAGTTCTGGGTCAGCGGGGGCTTTGACGTAACCGTAGCTGGGCTATGGCCTTTTGTTCTTCCCCATGTCTGGAGACGTGAAGTCGAAAGAAAAAAAAAAAAAAGAAAAAAAAAAGCTGGAATTGCCCTTTTGGGAAAGATGGGTCAAAGATTGGAGTCGAGACGGGCCAGATGCTCCCCCGAGAAAAAAAGCGGGTATTCTCACAGTGACAAGCATATACACACACATTGCACGGCTACCGCAAGAACGATTTTTTTGCACGGTCGGGAAAGTTCCGGGTGAGAGGGCTGTGCAATAAGAGGAAAAAATGCCCTCCAGGAGAGAGAGAGAGAGAGAAAACACACGGAAAATGGATACTCGTATGGACCGAGAGCGCGAGAGGGTTCATGGATGGGGATACAAATGGGGAGACCAGCGAATGGGTTAGTGAGAAGGGGCCGTATTGTTCGAAAGACTGTCGAAAAAAGGCGTGGGCATGTGACCTTTGTTATGGGAGGGGGCATGACCCCAATCATGGCTGGACCGGCCTGGTGTAAGTCGGTCTGTGGAAGGAATGGCAATCTGCTTCGCGCAATGAAATGGTAACATGATTTGGGGGTGGCTCGGCTGCCTTGTGGTTTGTTTTTGTTTGGGGGGGAAAAAAGGGGGGGGGCCTTCGCTGTCGGTTGCGGATTACACGAGGATGACTACACATGCTTTTTTTTGTCGGTGTAAGACGCATTGCGAAGGCCGTGTATCTATCTGGTCATCTGCCCGTTTTTCCGTTTGCTCACAAACTGCTACCGCAATCGCGGAGCCTTTCGGGTGTGCCCGCAGTGCGGCGGTCCGCCCGCAAGAAGAGAGAGAGAAAAAGAAAGAGGGGGGATGAATCGCAATGTGAGAAGGAGGGGGAAAAGAAATCGCAATGTGCTTTTTTTCATCTGTGAACTCTTCTCTCGTTCTTCCCTTTTTTTTGCCGTATCAGCGGCCATGAGCTGCGCCAGTATGGGCTCACGTGATGTTTCGGACGGTGGGAGATTCTTCTCCGTTTCGCTGCGTGGGCTGGCAGGAGAGGCTGGCAGGAGAGAGCCCCTTTAGCGCCCTCGCCTGATCGAAAGCGAACCGGACAGTTGGGGGGCGTGTATCGCGGTGCTGGGAAGCGAAGACGATCTTGAACGACTCGGGAACAAAGACTCTTGTGACCAAATCCACCTAGCCCGGCTTGGTGCGTGCCACGGGAAGCCGGCACCACAGCGGGGTTCGACGCCCTGCCAAAGGTTTCTGGAAGGCCAAGTGGCGCCTGCCTGCCGAGAAAGAGGAAAACAAGCCACAAGCCACAAGCCACTACGTCCAGGAGTCTAGAAGCGTCTTACACAGCGCCCACAGCTGGAAACCATGGGCCACAAGACCCCGGACAAGTCGGCCAAGCCACGGCCACCCGGCCCAGGGACGTGCATCGTCATAGTTGGCTGAGAAAAAGGCCAAGAAGACCCAAGAAGAAGGGCTGACGAACCGTTCACAAACGAAGACTCCGTAGCTGGATCATGCAAGGCGACGCAACTAGAGAATGGCCAGCCAAGCCCAAAAGAAACAGAAGGATCGTGCGAGCTCTAGGCATCTCCGACCCGACCGGCGAGACGTGGGACCTGTGAAAATCCACTGTGAAACAGTCCATAATCACAATAAACGAGACAGACTATTAAGCGCCCATGCCCAGAACAGAGGCCCATATGGCCCGGGGGGGGGAAATGACAAATTATTGGATGCGACCCCGAAAAGTGGTAGACCAGCAGCCGGCATATACGGGGAGAGCCTACGGCAAACCCGGCTGTCTGTCTGCGTGTTTGGTCCCCTCTTCGGTTTATTGTGTGTGTGTGTGGCAAAATGACGGGCGGCCTGCAGGAAAAGACAGTTGCGCGACGCGCCAAGAGAAGAGAAAACAGGCATTGTCCAATGCTGAAAAGGAAACTGAAAAAAGCAGGCAAGAATATATTAAAAATATACATCTAAAATGTAGAATAAAGAATGAATAAAATATATAAAAATATATAAAAATATATAAAAATAAATAAAAAACTAATAATTTTTTTTAAAAAAAAACCAATACAATACAAATATAAAATAAAAAATAAAATAAAATAAAATAAAATAAAAATAAAAAATAAAAAATAAACATAAAAGAAACAGCAGAATAGGGCACCGATGACGCAGAGTTGCCGGTCGACAGCTTTGTTTCCCTGGTTTTCCTCTCGTTTTGTTTCTCTTTTGCCCATGGCCATGACGGCATGCAGCCCCCGTCTGCTCCCAGTCCCCGTCACCAGCCACGGTCTCGCTCGGTTTCGGGGCATCGGGTGGGCCGTTCATATGTTGCGTTCCCGCTTTCGTATTTTTTTTTCTCGGCATGATCTGGATTGCATCTTGGATGGCACAAGGTTTGGGAATGTAGTTACCACTCTTTTTCTTTTTTTCGTCTTGTTTTTCGTCTTGTTTTTCGCCTTGTTTTTCGTCTCTTTTCTCGTCTCTTTTCTCGTCCTTTTCTCGTCCTTTTCTCGTCCTTTTTTTCGTCTCTTTTTTCGTCTCTTTTTTCGTCTCTTTTTTCGTCTCTTTTTTCGTCTCTTTTTTCGTCCTTTTCTTCGTCCTTTTCTTCGTCCTTTTTTTCCCTTACAAAAATAGCCTCGGTCCTGCAGAAGCTTTCTCCTTTGCACCGGTCCATCTGACTGGTTACAAGCCCCTCGCGAGGTGGACGTTCCGCACAACCAGGGCTCAGGAGTTGCTCCCAGGTTCGTCCAGGAGGCGTTGTAAGATGCAATACGCCCCGTGTGTTTCTTGCAGGCCTTGTCGTCGGGCCTTGTTACGATCAAGCCCTCGAACAGACGGCCAACAGGCCCAAGTGACTCTGCTACGGTAGGTACATAGGTCGTCGGCGCCTGTCCTGGCTGCTTCCCAGGGGCCCAGGGCAATACATTGCCTCTTCCACAGAGTGTGCTTCTTTTTGTAAGTCAGGACGTGTTTGGTCTGAACTCGGCATGAGTTGTATGGCCGTTGTGTGCGTGACTACGCAAGCATTCGTTGTGCGTCGACACACCACACCCTTCACAGAGTAACTAGTTGGAGTTAGCCAACTGGTTCTCAGAACTATCCTACTCGTACACCGAACCCGGCATGTCACTTCCGAGTTCTGCAGACACCAAAAACAAAACAAAAAAACCCCAAAAATTATAATAAATAAATAAATAGTCGGCCGCGCCGGTAATACGAGCAGGAACATGTGCAGATCGGACCGAAGAACAACAGATCGAGCCTCCATCAAGGGACCAATAAATACATCGAAAAAAAAAACCGTCTCCTTGCTTTTATTGTCTACCAAAAGAAGGAAAGGAAAAAAAAGACAGGCCGAGGCATCCTTTGAGAGTCCTCTTGGGGGGGGAGGCTTTTTTTCCAGCTCCTTCGTTCAGCTCGAATCGGCCCGCTTTCAGCTCAAGGCAAGAAGGGAAAAAATAGACTTTCAAAAACAACAGGGCCATTCCCCCAAAAAATAAAAAAATAAACCGAGCTCCGTCCGTCTCGCACTTCCGTGGCTCCGTGGCTCCGTCCTCCGTCCTCTCCGTTTTCTGTTCTCTGCTCTCCGTGCTCCACGCCCCGTTTTCCCCGATGTTGTTCTTTTGTTTGTTAGTAGAGCCTCTCTACGGGGCTGGCTCTACTGAGACGTTGAAACCAGAGATATGTTCTTGCGTATCGGGGAACAAAATGGCTTGCAAGGCTAGCAGATGGAATATGCAAGACACTCCGCGACACACACACACACACACACACACACACACACATCCGTCCTCCTTTCCCTTCCACTACCCTAGACTATCGCTCTTTCCCCACCACTGTACACTGTAAACTTGTAAAAGTATGTGTGTTCGAATTATACCCATAGCCCGCCGCTTTTGCGCCAAAGTCGGATACCACGGACTTATCCTCGTCCCCACTCTTCCCCCGGATAGATCGGCCTCCTTCGGACGATCCGGGGTGCCGACTTCGGGGTGTATGGGAGGGCTTGTAAAAGTGGCGGGCCGCCAAGTTAGGACATGGAAGGTTTCG
>PCDI01000016.1:732738-808301 GCA_002778195.1 Raffaelea ambrosiae
GGGGGGGATTGCGGACCAGAAAACAGAGGAACTGTTTTGTGTCGAAAAGTTTCCTCCGTTGAGACATGGAGCTGAGGAATGAGGGACAACAAAGAGACGCGGGCTTTCTCCTCAATACAGTTCATATCTCCATTAGAATCTACAAGGGAGAGTTTCTTCCCAATGCATGGAAGCGTCAAGAGTACCAAGCAGGTTTGCCTCTCGTCGAAACCCCAGTCCGGTCCGACGGATGCCGGCGTCGACCCAAGTTCACATAACATTGTCGTCACCAAAATTCAAACAAAGGACGTCTTTTCGTGTGGCTCAAAGGTGGCACAAAGCCATGTTGTTATCAGTTATGATTTTTTTTTGTAATAAATAAAGGGGGGCTCATTCCAGAGAGCGTTGGCTTCGTGATCCAAGAAGGAAGACGTTGCCGCCACACCATCTTGATGCCCGATGCCGTTCCTCTTCTGCCCACATTATCCCAGATCCCCCCCAGTCCAGTCCAGTCCAGTCCAACCCTCCTCTCATTCCGTTTCCTCCTTCCTTTCTCCTCAGGAGAAAGTCTCTCTCTGAAATGTAGGTTTTTTTTTTGTAGTCTTACACACACAAGGGAAAAATGGGTACAAAAGGAACATGGTTTTTTTGCCCGCTCGTGAAAAGTCGTATCCCGCCAAACAGTAAGGAAACAGCTTATGGGAAAGTAAAATGGGGTGAGAGAATAAGAATAAAAGTTAAGGAGAGTAAGTGTGAAAGAAAAAACTGGTGATAAAAAAGAAAAAAACAATGGGCAGTTCAATCTCGTCGTGAGATTTGGGCTGCCCTTTTTTGGGAATCTAAGATCTATGCGAGAAAGACAGGCCAGAAAGTGGAAAGAGACAAAAAAAAATGAAGACGATGGATGTTGTGACACCGAGTAAATATGAACACACAAGATGTTGTCACAAATGTTATGGATGACAAAAAAAAAAAAAAGGAATTGGTTCGCTGCGCTCACCCAGCGAGACCAAGGGTTTTTGAGACAAAGGAGAATAGTGAGACAAGATAGAAAGAACACGGCGATGCGAGAGCAATTAAGAAGAAGAAGCTCTCGCATGCTGGTGTCAACGGTGGTCCGTGTCCATGATGACTGTTGATGATGAAGATGTAAAGGCGCTGGGTTGATATTGTTGGTGCTTGTTTAGATGGCTTGCGGCATGGCCTCGGGTACAATCGGAGATGAAGCCTCATTCTCGTTCTTGTGCATCAGCTCCTCGATCGACGCCGTGCTCATCGTCAGCCGGGTCAGGTCCGTCGCCGTCGATGCTGCCGAGATGTGGCGCTCCGAGCTGGTCGAGAGCACCGAGTCGCGCGACTCCTGGCTGGCTGTTGTGGACGCGCTGGTCCGCGACGACACCAGCAGGGTCGAGGTGTCCATCGACATGGTCGGCTCCTTGTACGCGGGCACGAACTCGTCCTCGTCGTCATCTGCGCCAATGGCAAATCCAACCGGGCCGCCCCGCGCAGGATGTGCTGGCGGCATAGGCGCCAGGCGGTGGCGATTGTACTGCTCGGTGCCAGGGATAAACAGAGAGGGAGACAGATTGAAGCCATGCGATTCCTTGAAGCTGGACGCCCGCGAGTTAGAGCGTCCGTGAAGCACACGGTGCAGCGGCCGAGACTCGTCCTCGGCAATCTTGGTCTGGATCGTCAGGCTGGGCCGGCGCATGGCCAGACCCGACGGGGTCACTGCTTCGCTTGTCGAAGTCATCGAATTGCCGCTGGCCGGGCTCAGTGCCGGCACGTCGAACCGGCCTGGCGTGAGCGAGGCTGTCGAAGGCGAGATGTAGCCTGTCGCCACCTTCTTGCCCTTGTAGTCGTGGGCATCTTCCGCATCCATCTCGGCCAGAACCGTCTCGCGATCCACGTCCATCGAAGCCCGATCCCAGGCGTATTCGCAGTCGGCTTCCACGGCGTGCTCGTAGCAGTAGTCGATATCGTCCTCCCAGCTCTCCTTGGGCAGGTTGGCGTTTTCGTTGTCGATGACCGCCTCGCGCAGGGCGCGCTGAACAGCAAGGATGTCGAATCGTCCGAGGGTGTCTGAGGCATTGCTGGGTGGTCGCTGGGCCGTGCCGTTGGAAGTCTGCGATTGCGTGGCGTAGTGTCGCAGCATCGGCAGAGACTGGCTGCCGCGCAGAGACGACGAGTTGCTCGCCATGCTCATGCGCGACCGCCGCACACTGTTGCGGTTGTGCACGTGCTCGTCCTCCTCCGGCACACCAGGCAGGATATCAAAGGGCGGCGCGTTGATGTTGGTAGGGCTGGCCAGGGGCCAGTTGGCATCGTCCGGAATGACTGCTGGCGCTGTTGCCGGTGCGGGCATGAAGATCTGCGAGTAGCGGCGCTGCTCCATGGGCGTTCGCTCCATGGCCGTTCGTTCCATGTCCATCGAGTAGGCGTATGCATCGGGAAGCGAAGACTGTGACCGATGCGTAGCAAAGGCCAATGGCGCTGGCAGCCGCGTGGAAACGCCCGTCTGCGGGCGCACCGAGTCCGTGTCAGCAAACAACACTGATCCGCGGCTGGACATCCGCGGCGGAGGCGTCGGGCCCTCGATTGGCGAGCGCGGTGGCCGAGGTGGAGCAGGGCGCTCCTGGGAGGTCATCGTCCACGACGGAGACGACGTGCCCGACACAGACGCAGAGTGCTGCCGCAGAATCCGAGGGGGCCCGGTGCTGGACACGGAGGCGTCGTCTGCAGCCAGAGGGAGGGTCTCGGACGAGAAGTCGGGGAAGTACAGGCTCTCGGCGTGAATGCCGCGCAGAGAACCTTCGCTCGGGCTCTGTGCCGAGCGCGCACTGACAAAGTCGGATTGGAGGGCAACGCGGCTGCCGCGATGCAGGCTCGGGAGGTGGTCCCGCTCGGTGTGGTTGAGGTGCTGGAAGTTGTACGGCCCAGAAATCTGCAGTCTCCGGCGCGACTCCATCTCTTCGGCGCCTGTCCGGGCGGTGGCTGCGCGGCGCCGGTTCAAGAACGACGGGAAAACGGCGGCCCCGCCCAGCGAAGCAGGCATGCCATACGGCGTCTCGGCTGTGATCCGTTCATGCAAGGCGGTCAGGCCGCCCTTCTCGTAGGGAGTCTCGGCCGAATACAGCGAGCTGGACGAGCTCTGAGCACTGCTCTCCCGGCGGATCTTGTTGCCTCCTCGCTTGCTGCTGAACAGAGACCGCCCAAATATCTGGACGCTCTCATGCCGTTCCCGGCTGGTCGACGACCGGCCCGACGACTTCCGCGACAGACTGTTAGTGGCATCGGGGCGCTGGTCCCATGTCGGACTCCTGTCAGCAGATGTTAGAGAACGCAGTGAAGACGAGCCAGAAGATGCTGTCTTGTGGCTGTGGTGGCTCTGCAGGCTGTGGTGGCTTTGTTGGCTGTGTTGACTTTGCTGGCTCAGCTGGCTCTGTTGGCTCAGCTGGCTCTGGTGCTTGTCTGCTGTCGATGTCCGCTTCAGTTGGTTCTTGAATGCCCGTATGCTCTCTGGTGACGGCGGACCCTCAATGGCAGGCTCGAGCATCTCGGCGATGTTGGCTGGTGGCAAGTGTGTAGGCATGGATGTGGGCGAGGACGGAGATGACGAAGTTGGAGAGCCGGTTCCAGGACGGGTCAGGTTGCCGGCTGGGGGGAGGGAAGGGGCATATTGGATGAAGAAGCCTCCTCGTGAGAACATGGTGGCGGTTGTGTAAGTGCAGACCTCGAGGGAAAAGAAGACGATGGATGGCCCAAGTCGAACAACAACGAGAATGGTCAGATCCTGCAAATATATGGGACGGGGTGTGACTCTTATGGCAGGCTCTAGGCGGAAATAGGTAAAAATCTCGGGCAGGAATATTGCAAAGGCGAGCAAATGCTGTTATGCTGTTGGTATATGCTTGTTGATGCTGTGTTGCGGGTGTTGTGGTGGTGGTACAGGAAGAAAAGATCGAGCAGCAACAAACATAAAGAATGACAGGAAAACAGACAGAGTAAAACACATGGAGAGTGTATAAAGAATGAATGTGGAGGAAGAGGAAAATAAGAAGAGGACGTTGATGGGGGGAGGACCGTGTTTTTGGCTGTGAAGGGGGTCCGGCTGTCTGGACTGCGAGGTATAAAATAAAACGGTTTGTCTGAGTGGCAGCCCACACGGGGGATTCGACGGGGGGGTCCTCAGAGACGGAGCACGCTAGCAGGCAAGCCGTGTTTGGTTCTTTTCCTTGCTGCTGTGCCCCTGTCCTCTTTTTTTTTTCTGTATTTTTTCTGTTGTTTTTTCCCCTGCCTTTTTTTCCCCTGGCTTGCCAGGGCCAGGGTTGCTGCCGGGTCGCGTATTGTGGAGCGGTCCCTCTTTCCTGGACCGTGTCAATGTGCTTCTGGTCAGAACCAAGGTCGAGCTAACTACTCCATACACGGGCACTGCTCCATGCTGTTGCGCGGGTCGGGAAAATGACAGTGCAGGAGAGTTGTGGATGGGCGGAGGATGGTACTACTTGTATATAGTACGGTGTATATGTTGTGTGTCTTGAGAGTGCCCCTTGTGCTCGCTGTCAAATGCTCTCTGTAAGACGGCCTGGTACGATGTGCAAGTGGGCGTGGATGTGTGTGTGTGTGTGTGTGTGTGTGTAAATATCACAAGAACTAGCTGTGCATGCATTCTGTATTGGCAAATCTGTCTTGCGGCAGACGTGCGCCAAGTCAGGGGTATGCGAGGACAGAGCACATGCTGCTGCTATTGAGAGGTGAAACGAGGTCACATGGAGAGAGAGCAGCGACAACACGAGAAGAGGTTGGAGCCAGAGCGGTGTTGCAACAGCAGAACAACAGCAACTG
This sequence comes from Raffaelea ambrosiae, assembly GCA_002778195.1. Lineage (NCBI taxonomy): Eukaryota > Fungi > Ascomycota > Sordariomycetes > Ophiostomatales > Ophiostomataceae > Raffaelea > Raffaelea ambrosiae. The sequence goes on from PCDI01000016.1 coordinate 737,563, forward strand.
TTGAGAGACACGGCGAACGGCCAATCGCCAGAGGCCAACCGTCAGAGCACAGGAAGAGGGGACGATGGATGCAGACGGGCCATACGAGTACTCGTAGACGCGCCAGAAGCAAGGGTTTTCTCCCCCTCTGTGGTCCGGACGGATGCTGGTCCGTGGCCCGCAGCAAGGGATGTTTACAAGCTGCCAACCATCGAACACCAGTGAGTGACAGACAGACGACACCACAGGAAGAAACAGCGCAGAGGAATCGGAGCACACAAAGGGACTCGCAGAACCACAGACTAGCAGGGAACTGCGGCCAACACAGTCCCTGGACAGAGAGTCCTGGCAGTGGCTAGCAAAGTGTTAGCGCGTCCCAGACTCTGACCTCGCGTCTCTCGTCTCCGCCTGCGGATGGGGAGGACGGCACAGGGCAGCGACCTCGCGACAACGGCGACAAAGTGGAACTAGACTGGCTCGTCTTGGTCGTCTTGGGTCGTCCTGGTCGTTCTGGTCGTCCTCTTCTTTTCCTGTGGTCCCCCCACCCGACGTTGCAGCAGACCCCTTGCTAGGAAGCTCTGGGAAAACCGGGGAAGGCCTAGCGCGGTGGTGTTGTGCTAGCTGCAAAAAGACTCTCCGAAGAGAGAGCGTGGGTGTGGGTGTAGGTGTGGGTGTGGGAGTGCTCTTGTCCTCTTTTGCCGTGGTGAGATATGTCCACACTGTTGTGCCCTGCAATAGCAGCAGGGTGGGCTCAAAGATGATTCAGGGGTATGCGGCTGGGATGTACTCCGTGCGCTGCGGCATGTGTGCGCGCTAGACGGCACTGTAGGGTTCTTAGCAGCCTCGCTTTTTTTTTTTTTGGCTTGCTCTTTGGCGCGCTTTGGCTTGGGTCTGCTTTGGCCCTGCTTGGGACCAGAGCTAACTGTCTCCTGCCTGGTGCAGGGCGCCGGCGCCGGGCTGTGTAGCCGTTGAGACGACGGGAGCTTCGCCCTTGGTGCTGGCCGTTGGAACTGGCAGTTTTATTTTCTCTCGTGGCCGTCTGGCCATATTGCGGGAGATAGGAGAGGGAGAGCCATTTTAGTGCGAGACCGCGCTGGTTCGACCTTTTTTTTGCCCTGTTTCTTGGTAGCAGGCCTGGCCAGTCCGGCCAACCGGCCAATCCCATCATCGGTCAGCCTGATGAGTGCATGGCAGGAGAGACACAGACAGGAAGAGGCATGCAAGCAGCCGACTGCCCGAGCAAGGACAAGGACTGACGCGGAAGAGACACGGGGGAGAAGAAAAAACGAATGATGTGCGGAACAGAAGAAACGAGGAGAAGAACGCAGAAGAAGAGGGTGGGTTGCACTGGAAATGGACAGGTTGGCCGGAAAATACGACGTCGAGCCATATTGGCCAGGAGCGGAGTTTGTGTTGGTGACCGCGTTCTGAGAGGGAAAGAACGCCCCAGCCAGGTTGGGCAGGTTGGGTAGCTATTGGAGGGCAGCAGAGAGGGCAGGAGCGATGCACTGCATCCGCCAACGGCCCCGCCCGTGACACTGCCCTGGGACGAGAGGCGAATGCGAGAGGCAGGCGTAGAGCTGATAGAGGCAGCTGGGCAGGCCCTGGGAGGCGACTGTCATATCTCACAGGAGCAGGACAGAGGCGACTAGCTGTGTGCGATGGAGTCGCGAGAGGCAATCGCGCAGATAGCACCGGCGCAAAATGCACTTGCCCCATTCAGCGTTAACCCAGGAAGGCAAGTACGAATGTTGAGATATCGAGATATCTTGCACGTTATTCTGTCGACTGGCCGGTCGCGCCTTCTGTTGTACTATGTAGGAGCGTCAACAGCAACACACGCTCGCTTGCCAGCGGGCGATCTGGACGTTGGTCGTGCCTTCCCAGAAGGACTAGTTAACGGCTGCTTTTTGTGACTGCCGTTTTATTATTTGGCTCTTATTCACCCTTTCTAACCATTTCTGTCAGTTCTCCTCTCTCGGGCTCTTTTTGGCCGCCTCTTAGTCGGCTTCTCCTCATTTCGACTCCTCTTTTTTTTGTTGTTATTCTCCTCAAGCCCGCGCATGGTGAAACCAGTGAACACCAATAAAGGCCTTGTTCCAAAAAGGTGCAGGTGACGTCTCACTACGACAAGTTCTCCTGCTGACTATCGGTACATGAGATTAGACGAGAAAGAAACCAAAAATCACGTGCAGGCTGCAGGTCAGCAGCAAGGGAGGAGAACGCTCTGAACTTTAGAACAGGCGCGTCTCTGCGGTGTAAGATACGTCTGTGACTGGCCCTGTGCCTTGCAGCCGACCCCCCTACTCAGTAAAAAAGTTGCCCAGGAAGTCCCTGCAAGTCCCTGCGGCATCTCGTCACTGTCACTATCACCTTCACGGGATACAGCGCCACCAGAGGCAGGGGGGACACGTTTCTCGCGCTTGTAGGAGACGGTCTGCGCTGCAGAAGAGGCTGGGCTTCGTCCACAGGGCGAATGCATATCCAAACAAGCCCCCCCCCCCAAAAGTGCCTCACTCTACTACTAACGGAATGCGCAGCTGGTGCCCTGTGCTCTGGCAGCGTGAAACGGTTCTAGAATGAAAACTGCCATCCCCAACAGCGATCGTCGACAAACGTGGCTGGCGGTCCTTCATTCAACGGAGAGACCGACAGGAAGGGAGAGAAGGTGAGAATGTGAGAAAAGAAAATGACAGAAGATGGTAATAATAGTAGTTATCTTGCTGTGATGATACCAAGAGTCCACAGGCTCAACTCATTTCCCTTCCAAACACGCGAAACACTTACACCACCCCAAAAAAGAAAGAGAAAAACTCCAACCCGCTGAAAAGAGGAAGACCGAGAGAGGGATGGACAACAGTCTTTGGGCAAAGAAGAAAAGAAAGAGGAAAAACGTGGGCAGAATGGCGCAACTGGGACTGGATTCGCATGGCCTAGCATGGCCTCGCTTGGCCTTCCTAGCAAGTGCCTGCTATTTGGGGGAGCTGCCACGGGCGCCGATCAGCACCTATCGTGGCCTGTCCCCCCCCCCACTGAAGAAAAACGAAACGAAACAATCGAAACATTCGACCCCCTGTCGCTGAGTCCCTCTGCATGGCACCCTCACGGAGAAGAGCAGATGTTATTCGATGCAAGATATGTTTGGCCACCCTGGCGGGAAGACGATGTCATATTAAGAAGCTCGTGCTGCTGGCTAGCAACACCATGCCTATCTTGCGTGCAATAGCTGAGACTACTCGCAGACTGCGCCAGTAGCTCGAACGATGGGACGGCCGGGACCAACTGCGATTGGCACGACTTTGCTGCCCAAACAGCCTATATTGGCAATGGTTGCTGCCGGACTGTCGAACCATATGCACAGGAGGTCTGGCAGGATGTTGGCAGGTTTGTTTGTTGCTCATAGCAGGCATCTGCTGTCTTATTCAGACAAGACAGAAATCTAAGAACGGAACCCATGTGGGAGACAAGACAGGCCGTGCAGTTGGAAGCATCCTTCGTACCTCGTCATCCTGGCCATCCTTGCTATCGCCCCCCCCCTGCTCGTTTGCGGTCTTTTGTTCTTTTTGCCATCCCTGGCCTTTCTGGCATTCTACACCGTAATCCTGCCGGTTGGCTCTTGTTTTCTTGTTTTTTTGGGGGGGGGTTTTTTGTCTTTTGTGCTACGAGTTATTGTGTACTGTCACATCGGCCGCCCTGCTCGTCATATCAACCTTCCGATATGGGCAAGCATATCTGTGCTATCATCGGCGACCGTCGTCCTCTCTGTTGGATGCAGCACAACTCTTCTGGCTGCTACGGTGTACCACCGTACGCTCTTATCCTGCCTGCACTGCCTGCGCATGCGTCCACGCGCCCGTCGAGTTGCCGAAAAGAGTGAAGCTCGAGAAACAGCCAGAAACGTGTTCTTCCACTTGGGTGCATCCCTAGAGTGTACACCGTACCGACGGCATGGGCCTGTATGGACCTTTTGGGGGCTTCGGAGAAACAGAAACACACACATACACTCTTCCACCCCTTCCCCATCCTCGTGGCTCGCGCATGCAACACACAGCCAATCACAGCCCGACCCCTTGCTGGGCCACAAGCCAGGCTTGCATCTACTTTGTCAGACAACGAGTACCCGATCTTGCCACCAATAGTGTATGCATGTACGATGTACCTTGCACGCACTACAGAGTACATAGCATGTAACAGGCAAAGAAGCATGTCTTACATTGTGCAGATGCGAGAAAAGGGAAAAGGAGCACCCGGTGCTCCGTGTGTACTTGCTCGCATGGCCCTGTAGCAGGTGACCATAGCTTCCTGGCATGGTATCTATTCCTGTCCTGCGGCTGCACGAATGCTCGTACTCGACTTCTTGTCCCAAAGTCCACGGTTTTGTGGGTTGGATTCTGTATGGTCAGAACTGTCACCAGGTCGTGACGCAAGCATCGAACCAGGAACAGGATAATACTGAACGCCTCTTTTCTCCTCCTTCTTGCATTCAGACCGCTTCCCCTTTCCGGAACCTTCAGATGCCATTCTTTGTGTGATTTTGGTCCAGGGAACCCTGTGCTCGTATCAGACCATGGACAGGCATCAAGAGAACCAGAAAAACAGAGAGAGACACACAATTGCTGACGGCGCATGCCGTCCTGCGTCCTGCAAGGCACGTCCAACCGAGCAAAACAAAGACATTCTGTGTCTCTCGTGAAAGAGGAGAGACAGAAAACAACGGGGCAGGGAAGAAGGCTCTGGACTTTTCGGTCCCTGGCTGAAACCCTCCATGTCTGCGTTGTATGCACCCCTTTCTTTGCCTTGTCTCTTTTCTTGTCCTTGCTTCCACGCCCTCCAGCCTCGTGCTTCTCGCTGCATCGGGCTGCATTCGGGTTGCTTCCGGCCAACCATCTTGCTTTTCATTGCTTCCTGCTTCTTGTTTCCCAGCCATGATCCCCACAGCTTGTGTTTCGGCTTTGTCAAGACAAGGGAAGAAAAAAAAACACTGGGGACAAGACCCAAAAAAGATCGAAGAACACACAGACAGTGAACCAACCAAAAAAAGGACCTGGTTCATATCGTGCCAGCGCATACTATGTAGAAGGATTTTTTCCTCTTGGTTCACGGGATCTGATTCACAGAAAAACATTTCTTTCTTTTTTTGCTTTCCTTAATAAGGTATGCCTCCCCAAAGGCACTTCATCGGACGATCGAGCTAGCCCGTCCGTGTTTCTCAACTCCTGCTCCGGCTCTTGTAAAGTACTCGTACAGGACAAGGGAGGGGAGAAAAAAAAGAAAATATGCATTGGCGAATATGCACGGCGGCCCTGCTTGTAAGACAACGCACTGCCTTGTGTACCTGCCCCAAAACGCGCACAACGGCTGGCCCGCGAAGCCCAAGACAGCCAGCCAGCCCAATTGTGAGACGCAAAAAACGCAATGCAATGCACACGGCCAATGGAAAGGGGAACGACATATGCACGATGCATTTCCGTCATTCTCTTTTCCCCAATCACCCAATTTCGATCTGCAGATGCAGCGAAAACCAGGGTGGTGCTGTGGCTTCGCCTCTCGCCTCTTGCCGTTGCGTAACAAACAAATCAATAAAAAAAGATACGCGGCAATGCTAGTTCTGGCTTGTGCTTTCGTTTTGCCCTCCTACGGAGTATCTTACACAGCCGGTTTGCCCTACGAGTGTCTGCTCCCGCAGAGCAAAACCGTGGTACTTTTGCCACGGGATCCGGTCCGCCTTGACCACCTCCCTCAGCCGACCCATCCAGGACAGCCAGCCTCCCCAGAAACCCATGCTTGGACCAAAAGGGAGAATGGCTTTGTTTTTTTTTTTTTGTTTTTTTCCTTCTTCCAGTGGGGGGGTTCTCCAAGGGCGCTGGGAAGGGCAACGGCAACGTCCCGCCTGTCCCGCAAGATGGAGATACTGTTAGAGCAAAGGGGAAAAAAAAAAGTAGGTGCACGGTTTAACTGGGTCGGGTCCGCCCATGGAGTCTTCCACCCGGACGGAGCCCGCCCCCTTTTTTCCCCTCTCCCTCTCCCTCTCCTCTCTCGCGATGACCATCATTGTGCCACAATGGATTCGTAAGATCACTCCTCTTCGGGAGCTGAATCATATGGATGACGTACGCGGCTGGACGGGATCGACTGAGAAGGACGGACGAACGCCCCCGGAGGCAACAAGAGCAAAAGTACGAGCCCATATGAGCAAGCAGTTGCTCGTCCTCGTACTCTGACTGGACAAAAAAGAAAGAGCCCAAAAGAACCCATAACACCAGCGGCGACCCTTGTGGGCTGCCGGTCCCGAGGGTTTTAGTGGCTGGTCTCTCCGGCCACTACTCCCATGGCATGGTTTCTTTTTTTGTTGTTGTTTCTCGCCGAATTGTCTACTTGTACGAGTAGTTGCGAGCGTATCCCACGCCGGCCATGAGAGATTAGATGGAAACTAGAGACAGTATTGGCTCGAAAGAGACAGCCATCCGCAGAAAACATTAGGCCGACAAACATCCGTTCGGATCAGTGCAGACCAGAGCACCCCAAGAACGAACCACGCCTCCGGCCAGTCATGACCCGACTGGGTTACAATAGTACTGCTCTAGGAGGGAGGGTGTTCCCCTTGGGTTCATGGGGTTCCTGTGTATGGTTCCCGCGTGTGGTTCCCTCGTGTTCCTTGTGTGGTGGTGCCCCCGTGGTGCGCCTTTGGTGAGGGGAAAGGGGGGACAACGACCGACCCGATCGTCTGGAACCCCGTTTTTTTCTTCAGTCTTCCAATCCAGCGTGGTGGGATTTCTTGGGCGATGGCGACACCACACACACGGGAAAGAACAAAAAAGAGGGCAGCAAGAAGATTGGCAAACACAACCACGAAACAAAATACGGGCCCCCGTCCGTCATGGAGGTCTCCTGTCATGAAGGTCTCCTGTTCCCTCTTAGCTGGAACTGTTCATCGTAGTACTTTCGAATTCAATATTCTTCTCTCTGCGATCTTCACTCGATCCTACGCTGTGTAAGCCTTGGTGGGAATCCTACAACAGGCCATGGCTTTTTTTTTTTCCCCTCGTTTGCTCAAGATTCCTTCGTGTCTTTCTCTTCTTCTTTTTTTTGGTTTGTTCTGCCTCGAGCTCGGTCATGGCTGGCCTCGTCCTCGGTCAGTCTTGTTTGTCAACTTTTCATTACGCCCTGCGCGGGTTGCCACTTCCATCAGCCCTGTATAACTAACTGTAAAAATTAAGAATACCATGTAAAAAAAATAGAAACAAAAAAGGCAGTAGAGACAACAAAAAGAAGAACCGACAAACCTCGATTCGCCCCCCAAAAGAATGGGGAAAGGCGGCTCGAAAGGCCCGAAAGAAACCATCTAACCGAACGGACCAGACTGGCCTTGGACCAGTGTTTCTTTACTATGTACATATTTAGCAGATAGGTTGCTAGTGTGTACATAGCAGCTCCCGCTCACTCTCTTGGGGCAGGCATGTTCCCAGGAGGAAGTCTTCCCCGGCCTCTCTCAATGGGGAGTGCTCGTCGGTCAATCGCCTGTTGTATTACAGTATGGTACTGTGTAGCTTGTTTTTTCTTAGTGATTACGCAGTTGTGGACACCTGCTTTGTCACACTAGCGCCAGGTCTGCTCTTCTAGCCAGCGGCGCTACTGCACTTCGCTAAGGTCCCTGGGAGGGGTTGACAAGCCAGGGCGACCACTGTAAAGCCTGGAGGATGACCACTGCAAGAATGGCTTGCTGCGAATAGCTGCCACACGCGAGGCACACCCTCCACCGCCGACCGGCTGCCGCGACCGTAATTACGCCGTAACCTGTGCGTATACATAGCATAGTTAGCATCTTACGCCCTGCAGTTCGAACGGTCCTCGGGTATTTCCCAAACTGGCAATGCCCTGAAAGTGACCTGAAAGTGACCTGAAAGGTCGGGAGGCTTTCTCCCCCAAATTGCGCCCCAAGGCCCCGAAACACACCAAGGAAAAAGAAACGAGTCGCGCTTCGGCTGGTTCCCATATCCCATGCTTTTTTTTTCTTCCTGTGCAGTCTCGTAGTATTGCAGGGCACACAGTGTCGTTCCCTTTCCTGCTGTCGAGAAATACACAACCATTCTAGCCTCCCTGACTGACCGGGGTTCTCTTGTCCCTCGGAGGTTGGGTTGCATTCTTGTTTTCTTTTGCCTTTTCATTCTCGGAGTATTTTTGCATATCCCACCTGCTCTTCTGTCCTTCTCGACAAAAAGTCCCCTCGCGCCACCAGAGAAAGGGCCCATAATACGAGTGGTATCCTGCCGGGTAACTACAAAGTATGTCTCACAGTACAAGAGGGGAGTTGTGCATGTTTGCTGTGTGTTATGACTGCTATGGGCCTTATGTGTGTTGTGTTAAGTAATATCTTACACATACATAGTACGACGCAGGATGATAACCAATATTTCCCCAGGGATGGCCCTCTCTGCACTGTAGCGCTGTAGCGAGGCCCGGGAGATGCACCAAAAAAGGAAACCCTTGGAGACGTGGGACAAAAAGAGACAAGGCAAGGCGCAAAACCCACGAGGCCGATTTGGCTGGTCGACAGCCCGCAGACCACCCGCAGGCCACCCGCAGGCCACCTGCAGGCCACCTGCAGGCCGCGGCAAGAAATATCTGGTGAGTACGGTGGTAGCATCTCATACCGAACCAAAGAAACAGAAGAAGACGACGAGGAGAACAAGACCTTTCTGCAAGAGTGCAGCTTTGGTCTGTTTCAGAGGGACGGGAAGAGCTCGCCGGCTGGGTCTATTTTCGCCTTTTCGTCTACCCCTGCCCTGTTGACTACAAGGAGTAAGTAGTCAGTAGTACTATGTAGTTACTATGTAACTATCCTGACTCGCATGGTGCAATGTACAAAGTATGGTATGAACAGCTGGACGGGACAGCAGACATGGCGAAACCAGGAAAATGGGAACGCGGGAAGAGAAAGAACTCTGGGTAATGCGGTTGCATTTGTTCTGTGTTTCTCGTTTTGGGTTGCTGGCGACGGGAAGGGATGCAGCGAGAACGAGGAGACAGCTTCATCCCCCCCACACGGACCTGGTTCCGCTCCGTCCCCCTCCCTCCTTTCTCTTTTTGTTCGTCATTCTCGTCCTATTCTGTTCCCATTTTTCGTCTGTCTTTGCTCATTGTCTATTGCTTGATGCAACACAACCCTGCATGATGACTGCACATCACTACCGAGTTTGTGCTCTGCGCGGCGAACGAGGTGGCAGCATACTATATGGTTGCAGTGAAGAAGAAAGTTGTCATAAAGAAGAAAGTTGTCATAAAGAAGCAATAGTCATAAAGAAGTTGCTTATTTGTACATTTTTTGGGTCTTGTGCAAATTTTCTTCTTCTCGTTTTCTTCAGCTCGTTCCAGGGCAAGGATTGTGTTTTGGAAAGGCCGAAAGAAGAAGGAGCTTCTTGGAGCTTCTTATGATTGACGCAAATTTGATATAGAGTTGCTCGCCTTTTGGGGCAGTTATTCTACTGCCAAGTCGTACGAGCAACTGCACATCTTTCTTGAAATTGCCACACCTTGTGTGTTGCACTACACACAATGCACCCCTATGGTGTACGGATGGCCCATGTCCACGGTATATAAAAAAATGCTGATCGTGTTTTTTTTGGTCAGAGCTCGACTGCATGCAGCGCGTCTCGTACCGGCCACGATAGGCTCGCCTGGCTCGGTGAAAGGCGGCTGTCATGGCCTGTTCGTTACCAGTCAGAACCCGCTATAATATGTGCGACAAACAGCGCAGGGAACCACCAACCCGGCATAGGACAGGCCAAAAAAAAAAAAAGAAAAAAGAAAAGAAAAGAAAAAAAGAGTTGACAGCAAGCGAGCAAGCGAGCAACAGGAGACAGCGGCGACGCCGAAAAGGATCATTGGACTTTCTTTCCTTTTTTGATTGACGTGTGCGTGTCATTGTGTCTATTGTTGACATAGCCTCTCTTGGGTGTGTGGGCGTCGTCGTCTTGTGTGTGCGTGCCTCTCGGTGGGGACGAGACGGCCAATTTTGATCACCCAAGGAGATAAAAACCGCGTGGCATTTTACCACAACCGTGGGATGGGGGAAACGCCGCCCTGAGAAATTTTACCTGGGAATGCCCTGGGGGGGGATGCCTCTCAGGGACAACCTTGGGCAACCTTGGGTTATCTTGGGGCAAGCAAGCCATCGAGGCAACCTTGGGAGACAACCTTGGGAGACAACCTGCACAAACCTCGGGAAAGCCACTTTGGGACTTTTGGGAAACAGCTTCTTTTTTTACGGGGCACCATCGACAACACAACCGTGGGGACCAAGAATCCTTGGGAGACATACCCTGGGAGAAAACCAACCTCGGACACAACCCTGCCGGGGGATGATGGTTGCTTTTGGAAAGGAAATCCCAATCTATCTCCTCGATGCAACTGCTACCTTTGTAGCTATCGTGCCTGCATACATAGTGGTTAACTACTATGGGAGAGGTGTCGTCTACTCACATATCTTACGAGTTTGCCCAGGGGCTTGGCGTGGGGAGTTGGATGTGACCACACACACACAATAGATAAGTTGCAGTTGCGATATGCAAGGCATGGGCACAGTTGTCTCCTTACGGCGGAAGATAACTACCAACTGCGTAGTTAGTTGCTCAATCAAGCCCCGGTAAGAATTTGTGCGGCCTTTTACTTTCCCCGTCACGCTTGACCGAGCCGTAGCTACTATGTAAGTGGTACTGCAGTTGTTTTTCTTTTCGTGCCTTTTGCGTCTTTTAGTATTTTGGCACCCTGCATGATAGAGACGGCTAAGAAAGGAAGGGAGAAGAAAAAAGAAAAGAAAAAAAAAAAAAAAAGAAGAAAAGGCCACATCATCCATGTTCTGCAAATTGGCATCCCTCATGCGCATATGGGTTGTCTGGTCTTTGTTTTTTTTTGCGGTTTCTTTGGGTCTGGACTTTTGGTAGTTACTCGGAGGAGAGAAGAGAGAGAGATATGGATAGCAAGGATGGATGAATTGGGGGTTTCCACCCTGGACGCACAGCCTTCTGGCCACCCTCTCCGACGCACCTGTTTTTGAGATAGGTGGTGGTCTCCGTCCAGGCACCAAAAGCCAGGCACCCACCCACTCACAAGAGAAAGCCCACCACCCCCCCAATTGCGCATGCATAATCCAGGGGTCTTTTCTTACTCGACGAAGGAGCTCGTCGAGAAGAGGGGAAAGAAGAGCTAAACTACTACGAGCAGTTGGAGGAAAACCCACACATGCGCCGCCGCCGGTGAACGGGGCGGGCGCACAGACTGAGCGATGATGCCGTCTTTTGGCGTCATATTTCACTTTTTTTTTTTCGAGTGAAATCATACCGTCATAGTTTGGATTGCTTTGGGGGTTGTGAGCATTGCTCGCAGAGTCTTTTACGTAGTCGTTGGTCTTTAGAGTCGTTTAGTGCGAGGCGAACTCTTTTTGCTTTTCGGGATTGTCTTGCATCTTGGAACAGTTTTGCTTTTTTGGAATAATTTTTTTTCTTTCTTTTTTTTCTTATTTCCTTTTTTTCTTTCTTTTTTGCCCTCTCCCGGCTGGCAACTGCCCTTTTCTCTCTTCCGTTGGAACGGCCGTTTGGCGAAACAGATTTCAAGAAAGCAATGAAGTGAAAAGACGGAACACCGGAAAAAAAAAGAAAGAATGGAGGAAACCACACACATGTCGGTGTATTTCCTAATCCAGTCGTGGACACCGATGACTGGGAAGACGTGTGGATTTGAAAAAGTGGCCTTGGGGAGACACTTCTGCGGTGTACACCTACGAGGACGAGTTGTGGTTCGCATACGACTCCGTGCATCCAGGCCCTGGAAAAGACCTCATGTTGGATGCAAACGGCACGCAAACCAACACAACCAACACAACCGTCTCGTTTTGTGACCACGATGCAGGATGACTAAAAGCCAGCCAGCATATAATAAAATAAAATAAAATAAAAATAAAATAGACGAGGGATCATGCATGCCAGGTGGACCAGGGCCGCACGGCAGAGGTCGCCGAACAAGCAAGGAGGTGGATCCTTCCTTTTGGGCGACAAGGACACAGACAGACTGTGACAAGCTGCGACAGACTTGTCAAAAGACTTGTCAAAAGACTTGTCAAAAGACCCGTCAAAAGACCTGTCAACAGACTTGTCAGAATGACAGTGCCCTGGCTGAAGACTGGGCAAAGCAGTCGGATGCCACACTTTTGCTGCCATCTTGCTGCTGCTTGTTCAGGCGAAATGCATCGCCATCTGCTCTATACGCAAACGGCACGTTGCAACGGATAGACCAGCCGATTAGCAGAAAGAGGAAGCTGGGCTCTTTCCTTGACCATGTCCCATGCCAAGAAACAGCCCGCACTGAGCAGGTCCATTGCAGTGATCGCCGTTCTGCAACCTCTCCCCCAGCCTGTCCATCGACCTGTCGTTTTTTTTTTTTTTTTTTTTTTGGCTGCTCGACTGCCATGTACTTTGTAGCAATCGTGTGAACGCTCATACTGTGTCGTCTGTTTTGCTACCTGTTTGGGGGTGTGTGCCCAGGAGATACTCGTAGTAGTTACACATAACTAGTATTGGGGCTACTGCACCAACTGCTCTCTTTTTTTTCCTGTTCGACTGGGTTTCTGCAGCAAGAAACCCCCGACTAGCAGTGGGGGGCACTGCATGGCTTCTGATTGGTCCGCGGCAACGTGCCCGGACCACTGGCGCGTGTTTTTTTTTTATGGTGTATTTCTTCTTACCCAGGATGTGATTTCGCTGCGGCCAGGGAACAGGGATGCTCATTCTTCTGCGTCTTCTGCGGCTTCTCTTCTCTTTCCCTCTTGGCTCTCTCTCTCTCTCTTAGCCCTCTCCTAGCTCTTCTCTTCCACACCCCTCTTTTGGGTCGTCCTCCTTCCCAATTTTCCTTCTCTTTTCGAGCGTATCTCATCCGTCGGCTGCCACGCGATGCAACGTGAACCCACTGGCCAAAGAGAAGACGAAGGGGCTCTGTTGTGGACGGCGCAGACGCGCAGATGGGGTTGATTTACAGAGCAGATTTCTCCCCCGTCTCCAGTACCTTGAACGCGAAAACCGCGGTTTGGGTCCGCTGCCCCCCCCCGACCTGGTAGCTCGTAGATGCCTGTCTTGCAGATGCCTGCCCTGTAGATGCTTGCATGTGCGATTTACTGTGTGCGCGTACGACCGATGTCCCTGTATTCTCTCCCATCCATATTACAGGGTTCCCGGCTGGTTCTGGCTCCCAGCCCCAGTTCCAGGTCTGGTTCAGAGGCATCCAGGAACAGAGGAAAGAAAGGTACCACCGTAAGGATAGCCCTGAACCCGGCACGGACAGAAATGTGGACAGGGCCATGCAAGGATCACGGCTCCAGGCGATCATTGGTCAATGGGGGGGCAAACGAGGAATAAGTCACTTTCGTAGCCAGCACAGTGAAAAAAAAAATCAAAAGGGCCCCAAGTTGGGACCTCTGCCAAAAAAAGGCTCTCCCAGGGCTTTCTTTTTCCTCTCTCTCTCTCTCTCTCTCTCTCTCGCTTGCAGCCATTTCCACAACCCATGCTGTCGGTTTCGAGCTTTCACGTTGTAGGAAGGAGAGAATGGAAGATCTTGATAAGACACTCCCAAGGAAAGGATCCAACTGGGGTTCTTTCGTCTCTTCTCCGTGTTTCTACGGGGTGTACTATGCAATTCACGAAAAGATTCTGCATGTTCAGCCCCATTGGTGTTTTTCGTTTTCCTCAAACAGCCCAAGGCACCTACCAAAAAGAAACAAAACGAAAAGAAAAAAGTGAGAACTGACAAGGTGCGGCTGTGGCTGGCCGGCTCTCCCACCACTGAGTCACCGACCACTACCTCCCGACAGCTCGTCACTTCACTTCTGTATGTCTCGTCTCTGTCTCTCTTGTCTGTTTCTCGCTTGTCGGTCTGTCCATCACCCCCATCCCATGCATACTCGTACTGTAACTGCGGTGCCCGGTGCCCGGTGCCCGACATCACCGAAGATTGGAGTGCATCAGTTCGTTGTCAACGTTGTTTCGTCTTTTTGTTGCCCTCGTCGTCGGCGGCGGCGGCGGCGGCGGCGGCGTTGCCTCGATCTTCGGCTTTTTTTTGCCTTCCCTCCCAAGCCATCGCTCCGAGCAAGAAAAAAAGTGAGAACTGAGAGAAAGCCAGCGCGCCCCGGCGGAGGGTGGGGGACGACGGGAAGGAATGAGGAAATCGTCGTCCGATGCTACTTGAAAGAGTGAAAGGGAGCGATAGTACGAGTACGCGCATGTGTAAGTGGACTGGACGATCATCACGCGCCGGCCGAGAGGGGGGAGGGAGGCGACGGGACAGCAACCCCAAAGGGAGAGGCACCGCCCGAGACGACTCCTCTGTAGTAGTATTGATCGTTGCCTCTTCGGCAGCGGGACGGGGCCGGAGGCGATGGGCGGGCAACATTTGTCCAAAAAAAGACCAAGTAGCCAAATCAAATACGAAGAGGCCAGGCTGGCACGCCCTGGACGTCATGGCTGGTTTTTGCTACTATCATGGCCCCGTGAACAGGGGCGATTTTCCCTCCTTTCCAGGGATCGCATTTTCGTTTGCCCCCTCTACATGGCAAGATGGCTAGTATGATTACAGGCACGCGCTGGCCCGTAGTCGCAAGTCCCTTACCCCATGTTTTTTTTTTCTTTAGTTAGCATTCCGGTTTTATTGGGTCTGTTTGTTTCGCCTTTTTTCCAAGGCCGCCGCCCAGTTTCCCCTTTTATTTTGTCCCTCTTGTCTTGTCCATTCTTGGCCCTGAACTGCCGGTGGAAGACCAGGGATCCCGGTGCTGGGGGAGAAAAGCAGGTCAGCAAGTCGATGCACACTGTCAGGTACAAGAGGTCAGACAAGTCTACTGGATCTTACGAGCATGGCTTGGGCACACGCCGTGCTCTGCTTGTAACAAGAGCTATGGCCTGGTTTGGCTTACTCATAGAATCCCTCTTGACCCTCTACCAATGCGACTCCCCATACACGCGGGTAAGAGGGGGCGGCCCTCTTTTTGGCCTGGACCCTACAGGCTACTACTGGACCATACGCGGCACTTTGGAGGTTCTTCCAGATGGGACGGGGCACGGGAAAGTGGAGGAGGAGAGAGACTAAGGTAATTTTTTTGAAGAAATACAAAGTAACTACATACGAGTAAAAATAAAACTAATAAAAAAAGACAAAAAAAAAAGAGACAAAACAATGGTGGCCAAAACGCATCCTCCTCCTCTGATGCCAGGCACATCCTTCTCCTTTGCTGCGAAACGCACGAGAGGTCGAAGGGATGTCCAACAAAAGGGACTGCCATAGCGTCGCCAAAAGGGATGGACTCCTTGAATAACCAGGGGCAGCTGTCAGCGCCAACTAGCATAGCCATCGAATTTTTATTTTTTTTATTCTTCCAGTCTTCTACGACCGTCGACAATCCAAAATGTTTCCACCTCCTGGCTCTGGACGGCCGGACACCTTCTGCCGTTGGATCAGGGCGGCCCCCTGGTGCGCATACGAGTATGCGTGTCTCACCACGGAGTCCGTTTTATCTGCTGGCGTCGTCTCAGAGGTCCTCGTGCAAGATGCCATGCACGCGTACTTGTTAGTGCAAGCCATCCAACGGCGTGTGTCAGTGCCAGGACCAAAAGGTTAAAGTGCTTGCATCGCTGTCAGAGAAAAACCGTTGGCAGACTGGGTGTTGTCTCCGTTGTCCGAAAAAAAAAAAGTTGAGGCCCAACATGGACCGGAAATAGAAAAAAAAAAAAAAAGAGCTCCCCGTTGTCTTGGTAGGCTTGCTGCGCACGCATGCCTGCCGTGTCTGCCGTGCAAGAGAACAGCTGCGTATTATTACGGAACCCGTTCCGGACATCTGAACTCCCCTCCTCTGAGAAGTCGCCATTCGTGCTCACGCTTGTGCGTCGTTTGTACGGGTCGCGGCAGTGGAGACACGGCACAAGTCATCCTCCTTCCAAGACGCGCCCACCCAAGCCTGTGATCCTCTCTCGTGCATAGGAGAGCTCGTATCGTCTGGACTCCCCTTGCTGCTTTGCTCGCTCTCTCTCTCTCTCAAAAAAAAAGGACGGTCTCTGGTGTGCCCGTGTGTCCTTCGTAGCCTCTCCACAGCTGTGTCCTTGCGTCCTGCGGGCTGTGTTCCCACTTGCAAAACGCCCAAACCAATCCACATGCAATCCACCAAGCACACACACGCACGCACAAAAAAAAAGTCCAAGTTCTCCCCGAGACTGCTGCTGCACAGACTCGGCGTGGGCCAGAAGAGAAACCTAGAAACGGGGCAAAAGAGCCTGCAGGAAATGTGACACAGAGTTGAGTAAGAGGAGGAAAAAGAGAGAAGAGAGGGGGAAAAATCAGAAAAAATGCAGAAAAAATGCAGAAAAAATGCAGAAAAATCTTGACAAGACGCGCTTTTTTTTTTTTTTTTTCCGGAAGCGAGACGTGCGTTTTGACCTTCGCAGAAGAGGCCATTGGCTACAGACGCCCAATGCGTGAGCGTGACGCGAGAAGACGAGAAGACTCCAATGCACGTTTTTTTTTTTTTTTTGGTTTGGTTTGGTTTGTGAGAAGACCCGTGTTTCCTTTTCCTTCTGTTTCGGATTGTCTCTCCTCGGCTCGCTTGTCTCTTTTGTTCTTGTCCCGTCTTCGCATGCACTGTCTGTCTTGCGGTCTGGCAGTGGTGTTGCTCGTGCAGCAACATCGGCCGTGTAAGAGCCACATGCACGGATCGGTCCCTTCTGTCCCACCAATGCCAGGGCTGTCCGCTTTTTTTCGCATTGCTTCTTTTTATTTTATTTTATTTTATTTTATTTTATTTTGGTCTACGTTTTACGTCGACCGTTTGTTTCTCATTGGCACAAGCTACACCGAGAAAAAAGAAGAAAAAGAAAATACAGCAAGAGAAGAGAAAACAAGGGGGTTCTCGAAGAGAAAGGGAAAGAAAGAACGAAAAAAACTCGAGAACCCCCTTCTCTTGAAACACGCAAAAAAGCCACAGCAGCATGGCCAGACCGTCTGTTCGTATGGGCAACCCTCGGTGCCTGTGATCGAGGACAGAGCCGATGTATTTTTTCATGTTTTTCATGTTTTTCATGTTTTTCATGTTTTTCATGTTTTTTGTGTTGTGTAATTTTACATATTTTACATATTTTTCATGTTTTCATGTTTTCATGTTTTCATGTTTTCATGTTTTCCTGCTTTCACCATCCGGCCCTGGCCCATGTGTTATCATATGCGTACGAGCGTACGATCAGGTGGAACAACAGCACTCGTACACAAACGCGTGTCGAGCGAGAACACACAAGCACAAGCACAGAAACCCATGCTGTCCCTCTCGTGATATCACAAACCTGGGGAAACACAAGCAAAGCACAGTCCACCACCACCACGCCACCAGCAACCAACACCCTCGTCCAAACAGCCGATGTATTTGTCACCCATGAGAGGTAAGGGAGGCGCTTAAGAAACAGAGGGTCAAGATAAGGAGGATGGTGAACACGCCTGCTGTACTACCCACCTGCACGGGCTTGCCGTGTCTTTTTTTGGTCGTCCACGAGAAATCTCATGTTTTGTGTGTCGAGGGCAGGGTGGCACATGCGGCTCTGCCGTTTCGTTTACTATTTGGATTTTCACAAGGGGGAAGATCCAAGGGGAGATCAAGGGACCATGGGAAGATCAAGGGGATCAAGGGAAGATCAAGGGGATCAAGGGGACCAAGGGAAGATCAAGGGGTCAAGGGATAAGAACAAGGTTCTTCTACTCGTCCAGAAGCGGAAATCACAGGGCCGACAGCAGGGCCGAGAACAAAGACTTAGTGGTACGAGTACGTGCGTTTGGTCCTTTTTTTTTCTCATGTTGCACACCGTCAGCCGGGCCGGCAAGAGCGAGATGGAGCGAGGGAGAGGCTGTCACAGAAAGGGCGAGGCTACAAGGGAGAGGCCACAAGGGAGAATGGCAGCTGAAACGGACCCAGGACCCGGGAAGTCGGCGAGAACGGCAGTTGCGAGACCAGGTAGGTGGTCGGCGACAGAAGACATGACCGTCCCGGTGGACGGTGAAGCGGAAAAAAAAAAATAAGGCAAAAAGCAAAATTGTTTCAAAACGCGCCCTTGCGTGGTCTCTTCAGTCAGTTGATCTGTCGGCTGACAACGCATCGCTTGTTTGTTCCGTTCTAAATTTGACGACGCACTTGGGTGTGTGCAAGATTCCTTTCACCGGCGTTGTATCAACAACGCAACATTGAGGGCCAGATCCATTACGTACTCTTCCTCTCTGAAGAAGACGCATGACGGTGCACGACGCGTACCACCCAAAGATGACACGCGCAGCAGAGCCACACTGCAGATGCCTGCCCGTGGCCATGGCGTTCATGTTTGCTGTCCGATGCAAAACTGCCCGATTCGGAACGTTGACAACCCAAAAGGGGAGAGAGGGAGGGGGGACAAGACTGCAACGGCGCAGGAGCCGCCGTTGGGTCTGGAGCAGTGAAAGAGGGGACCAAAAGCAAAAAAAAAAAGAAGACGAAAAAAAGAAGACGAAAAACGTCTGAGCGCGCGGCACTCCCCCCCCCTTCAACGTGTGCCGGCTCCCTCTGCCGGCTTGCCTTTGCCGGTGGTGGTGGGGAGGAGACAAGAGCAAGCGAGAGAGAGAGAGAGAGCGAAAAGAGACGGAACAATGGCTACCCGAACCGAAGTAGAAGAAGTTCGAAAAAATAACACATACTACTACTATGGGCAGGCCGAGCCCAGCATGAGGCAACCACAGTTTCTCGTTTTTTGGTGAACGTCGGATTGGGCAGAAAAAGCAAGACACGGGACAGCACCATGCAATGGGACGAAAGAGAAAAGAAAGGAAGAAAAGGAAGAGCAAAAAAAAAAAACATGGGACCATGGCTAGGCTCGCATACGTCTGTGAGCGTCCAGGGAGTTTCTGTGGTTGTGGTTCTGGAAGGATTCGTCCGACAAGGAGGAGCCGACCCTGGGATCATCTTGCATTGCAGCCTCGTCCTTGCCAACCTCTCTCTTGCTTTTCGCTTTGGCAATCTCACTCTCTTCTTGCTCAGCAACTCCCCAGAACCCCAGTTCCTTGCCATTACCACGTCGCGTAAAAAGACAAGAAAAAAGGAATCCAGCCAGGGGAGACCAGGCAAATGCGATTACTCGTACATACCGGGTGGTGATCAACGAGCGAACAGGACGATGCCGGCAGGCAAGGAGGCAAACAAGCCGACAGGAGCCCCCCCCCCAAGCAAGCTACTCAACAAGTGTCACACAAATCAGGAACAGAAAACCAAAGAACTGAACCTGTGCTAAGCGCCCATTGGGAAAGCAATCACAAAATCATACGAGTTTTGTCGGGGAACCAGGTAAAGAAGAAGGAACGAAAAAAAGAAGAAGGAACAGAGAGCCGAGTCGGCACAACGGGGACAGCTGGTGATCTGCCCGAAAGGACACCCAGACACGACCCAGACACGACACAGACACGCACAAATCGAATCGTGGTGCCAAAAGGTCGGCTGCCACCGCAGCATCAACACGCTTTGCGCGACATTAAGGTTTGTGTGCTATTGGATCATAGCCGAGCTCTGCTATATCGTCGCATTGTGAAAGATTTGCTGATTTCGTTCTCTTTCGATGTCCCTTCATTTTCTACGCGCTCGGCCGAGCTCTCTCTCCTTTTTCTTCAGGTTGTGCCCGCTTCCGGTAGAAATCAATGATGACGATTTTCATTGCCAATCTTCTTTTTTGTTGTTGTTGTTGTTCTCTCTTTGCACACCGGTCTGCTTAGTTGGCTTGTATTATAGCCTTTTCCGTTGTCGATCCAACATACGAGGTCGTGTGCTCTCACTCTGTCGCACGCATACTACTTGTATGCTACTTGTATGCCCAAACATATCACCACTTGCGGCGCCAGTGCACTTCTTTCCTCTCATCTTTGGGTTTCTCCAACTCTTTGTATTTCTTTCTATTTCTTTTTCCTGCTTTCGGTCTTCTTCTTCCTGATCCTACCATGCCTTCTCCTCGTTTTCCTCTTTCTCTTCTTTTCCCGTGACGGCTCGGGGTACCAGAAAACCAGAGTACCATCGCCCCGTCCAGGTAGGAGCGGCACAGGGCAAGCAACGAATGGAACCCTGCACTACGACGGTAGCCTCTCTCACTCTTCTCACCCGACGAGTACATGGGCCTCTTTTCTTCGGGGTCGCTTTTGTTCTGGGTCACTGTTCTGGGCCACTGTTGGTCACTCTTGATCTGAGTTACTGTTCTGGGACACTGTTCTGGGACACTGTTTTGAGCCACTGTTTTGAGCCACTTTTGTTCTGGGTCACTTCTGTTTTGGGTCACTTCTGGACCACTGTTCGGACCGGCTTTTAGCCCCTGCCTTTCTTGTCGTTCCTTCTCTTCCCTTTTGATCTGCCTTGCATAGTCGGGGTGCAACGCTGGCAAAGAGAAGAGTGAGAAAGAAGCCACCCGTACAAAGTGCACACAGAAACCGGTCGGCCAACGGCGCCAAGGGAAAACCGGTGACCCAGACTTTGCAACTGTGGATAGGGGATGTGCATGGCATGCTCTGGCACACACACAAAAAAAAGAGGCACTGGTCGTACCTGCACAGTATCTGAGTACGGTAGTACTTGAAAGATACGCCATTGTACGAGTCTCTTCACAGGGGATCCATCGTTTCTACCCCAGTGGGTAAGCTCTTCTGCAACAGCCATCTCCACAGTTTGCTAGGGCCTGCTCGAAGCTACTGTGTATCCTTTTGTATGGCACCTCACCTCGTAACTACGGCTGTCCGTTGCCGAGAGAGAGAGAGAGAGAGAGAGAGAACAAGGCTATGGTATGCGTTTCAGCCTACACTCGGGCACCAACTACTATGTAGCTGTGCCAGCCACCGGGGGCGCGTGGAAGAACCTGCGAGACGGCCGTGTCCTGGAAAGTTCCGTCGGGCGTTGTCCGCTCGTGAGCACTGGTGTGCACAGGGACCGGACGAGGGAGCGGTTCTTTGTCTGCTCTGCTCTTCTTGTCGTCCTTCTTCTACCCCCAAGGAGACGGCGCCGTTTCTCTCGGTCTGTGCACGTGCAACTAGCGTACACCTATCGAAGACGATCTCCAGTAGACCGTGGACAGCTCGGCAGCCACGTCCGACAAGAAGAGCGCGTTGCCTTTCCAGGAAGTCCGTAGGAAAGAATAGCAGCGACCGGTGTGGTGTGGACTCACTGTCGATCGATCCCGTTCCGTGGAGAGGGGGGGGGGGGGACAGACAAGTTTTTTTGAAACCTTTTGACAGACAACGGGGCTTGGAAAGCTCGTTTGTTAGCGGCCAACACCAAAAACATGGGGGGCGCAGGCTTGCTGAACTGGAAGTAGCCGAAGAAGCAGTCGTCGTGCCAATTTTCCACTTGTCTTCCCTGGACACGGCCTTTTCCAACGGTTTCCTGGGACGAGAGCAGCGAAACGTGAGTACTAGATGGGGGGGCTACTGAGATAGAGGAGTGGATACTCTTGGAGAAGGAAAGGGGAAAATGTTCTCAACCGTTTTCCGTCTGTGTGGTGAGAGTCCACAACTCTTTGATGAAAAAGAGTGCTGTTTGTTTTGGCTCCTCTTTTTTTCTGGGAGCTTTGATATTCTTATCTTCTTTTTTTCTCAGACGGCAATCTGGCCAAAATAGAAAGGGGCAGTGATTGTCGAATTGAAACAGTGGCAACCACAAGAGAATGGTCGGCCAAGAGGCTGACGACGCCAGAGCAAGAAGGAAGATGAACCCAAAAACCGATGATCACAGAAAAAAAAAGCGACGATCAGCCAAACCCAACAGAGACAACAAAAATACGTCTGTCCACAAAAGGAGGCGTTCATCTTGCATACTCCACGATATTCGTGCCGATCTATTGGCCCCCCCCCTTTTTTTTCGGCTGTTGCCAGAGCGAGCTGGGAAAGACCATACTTGCTATGTAGATTGCCAATCCTATGGTCGAGAACAGGCATTCCTTTTGGGTCACACACAACAAGCTCCTTCCGATGCCGCACCACTGTCGCTCAGCCGGGAGGATCGCCATAGCTCGTCGGCTGGGATTTCCGTTATGGCTTGCGGTGCCAGCCCGGGGGGAGTGAAACCAAAAAGGAGAGGGCGTCCAGGACCTGAATTTGCTAAAATAAGAAGACCCAGCTTGTCAAAATGCCTGGGTCGGAAATCCTCCAAGATCTTGTTCCTGAAAAGCGGAAGCAGAAAAAAAAGAAGAAATTTCTAAAAAAAAAAATTCAAAAAAAGAAAGAAAAACCCCCAATGACAAATGCTTTGTTGCATCATCCTGCGGCTGGGCAGTGATCGGCTTTCTTCGTCTTGCTCTGTCTGAGTCTTGTCTGATCCCGCCGTTACACCGTACTTTCGCTCTCGCTTGTCACAAAACACACAACACCCCAAAGTTGGCTTGCGATCTTCCCTCCTACTAGTTGTAGCACACACGCGCGTGTAAGAGCTGTCAGCTGTCTGTGGCATTTTTCTTCTACTTGGGGGGGGGGACGATCTGCCCTCCTTGGTAAGACCGCATAAATCTTGGCAGCTTGCGGCCTTTTTTTGGTGCTCTCTCTTTGGTCTATTGGCAAAGAGGCGTTGACGAACCGGTCTTCCGATGCTACGCTGGACCTACAGCTCCGGTGATACACCCAGCTGTTTATTAGCCGGGTGGTGCCTGAGATACTATGGTAACTACACAGTACCACCGTAAGATATTCGTACAAAGGGTCGGCCACTCAAAATGCATCGTTCCCTATGATTTCATGCAAAATACAGACACACGCTGGACTCGGGCGTATAGGAGAACTCGTATTCTTATTTTGTTTCTTTGGTCGTTTGCCTTTTCTTCCTCCTATCAGCAGCCGACACTGTGTGATACTTTTCGTCTTTGCTTTGTTCCATCAATTGCTACGGCACAGTGGCTCTCTTCTGCAAGTGGTGGTTCTTTTTGTTGCTGTCCACAGTGTGTCCGCTTTCGTACGCGGTCAAGCCAGCCAAAGGCGTGTGCACGACACGCGCATACGGCACCCTCTTTCTCGCCGATACGCAGCTGTTCTTTGTAAACGGGACCGTGCCATCACTTCTCGGCAGTTGCCGGTGCAATACTCGGCACACCTCTGGAGGTCGAAAATGGACGTGGAGGGGCTCGATTGGAGCGCCTCCTGCAGCGTCTGCAGCGTCTGCAGCGTCTGCAGTGCCTGCAGTGTCTGCAGTCTTACGACTTTGCAGGACATGTGGTGAGACGGAACAGTTGTTCCCTGTCGAGAGTGAACTGGGAAGATGCATGCCATCCGAAAAGAAAAGAAAAAAAAATGTCCCCGACGAAAAGAAAGCGTAGAGGCGTTGCCAGGGATTTTCGTTTTCGTCTGCCCTCGTCTGCCCTCGTCTGTCCTTGTCTGCCCTCGCCTTCGGCTCGTAGCTGCTCAGATTGTTCCCGATGTCTCGTGTTTTCAACTCGCTGTTCCCGCTTGTCGGAGAATCCAATGGCCTTCTAATAGAGTAGGATCTTTGGGTAGCAGTCTATCAGGGGAAACAGCAGCGAAAAAGAAAACCAGCCAGACCTCCCCAAACCACCTGTAGGGATCGGAATCCATTCGCGACCATTCCTGCGTCGGAGGCATACCCTGTAGTTACTACGTGTAGGAACACGCAAAAAAAAAAGGCACATGCGCACACTTTACAGGCAACGCATGCACCTCGGACGTGAAGGATCATAGGGAGAGACATGCAGGCGCCAGGCACAGGCACAGGCACAGGCACAGGCTCAGGCGGGCACACACAAACACGCACACACACCGCAAGAAAGGAATGTGCAACGGCTGGCAGTCCAAGCAGAAACAGAAAAACAAGGTACCAGCCGCCATAGCGCCTGCAGGCAACGCACGAGATGCACCCAGGATGGGACGGTGGTGGCAGCACAAAAAGAGACTCCAGGATACAGCGCGGCACGGTCTTGTGGACGAAGACGCCGTTGAGGGATCCTCGTCTCGAGACGGGTGTAATACCATGTATGGCTATGTTAGTCGAAGAGGTGCGTGGGCTCGTGTTGTAACGGGACGGCCACTTCACCCAGGAAGAAAATAAACCGGACCAACGCGCAAGACCGGCCGATCTGGCCGCCTGACACAAGCCTGACAAGCGCAGCCTGGTCAACCTGGTCTGTCTGGCCGGCCTCCCCTGATCCTTCTCTCTTGGAGGTGTCCAACTGGGCACTCTCTCCCTGGCTGCATTGTCAGACGACAGCCAGCCGGGGGGGGGGGGGGTACGGTTGTCTCTGAAACAAAGAGGCAGCTTCCGAGGTCGACACATGCAATACGAAGCTGTATTCTGCGTACGTGAATGATCCATGCGACATGAATCCGTATTCTGTGTTCCCCATGCAATAGGAAGCTCTGCATTCTGCATTGCGTGCGTGTGCTATGATCCAAAAAGGCATCCAAGCCTGTTCCAGACGTGAATTTCTGCGGCATCGTCTATCTGACGCCTCTTGCTGGATATGCTATGTACATTGGTTTTTGTAGATATGCTAACGAACCCGGGGAAAAAAAGCGCTATACTGGAAAAAAGATTACATCAAGAGATTGCGAGGGGAACCACAGTCCTCAAAAATCGCTGTCTCGGGGCTGCGCGGTGACTTCTTTGGTCATGACCCGGCCGACGCGCACGCCTCCGACTTGCTCGACGTCGCTGCCGGCCGGGCGCCATGCTGGCTCCGGAGCCTGGCTGCGGCCGGATGGCTCGGTCCGCCGGCCTTGCGGTGACCACATTTCGGTGGCGATCTTTGCCTGGCTCTGTCTGGGTCCGTCCAGGGGCATGGGTGACGTGGCGATGGTGCTGGGCCGACGGATGGCCGTCGTCTGGGTGGCATTCGGGAGCACCTCGATGGCCATGTCGTCGGCCTCGGTCAACGTCGATACGCGCAGCGCCGAGATTGACCCTTGCGGGAGAAAGTGGTGGTGGTAGTGGCTGCGGTTTCGTTCCTGGCGGGATGCGTACTGCTGCGGGAGCGCCATGTGGCGGGAAGACGCCACGATGGATGGGTTGGAACTGCCCGCCACGGAGGCGGCCTGCCGCTCGAGCTCGAGATCTTCCAGCGCATGGCCTCCCGGGGGAAAAGGACCTCTGCGGAACATGCGCAACCGCCATGGCCTCGCAGCTGGAGCGGGCGCCGAGACGGCCTCGGTGGGGATGGCAGCCGGAAGAGAAGCCTCGCTTTGGGAGCCGACCCGGCCGACTCGGGCGAGGAGGGATTCTCTGCGGGCTTTCCTGTGAAAAGTCAGAAGGTCGTTCGGATGGTTTTGCTCAGATGGTTGTATTCTGAGAAGACGGTCTCGGAAGATCTCAGAAGATCTCAGAAGATGGTCATGCTCAGAGCCACGTCTCCGTGATTCCTTACCAGCTGGGCATGTTGATGTTTGTGGCCGAGTTCTGCGTCGTGGTGGTCCGGCCACTCGACAGCTCGGCCCGGCCATTCCTGCAGTCCGGGTCGTACTCCTCCTTCAGTCTGGGGAAGAGGCGACCGAGGCCCAGGAACAAGAGGTACCGGCGGTATTCATTGACGCCCTCCTTCGACGTGCCGAAAAAGACAAACGCCACCAGCGCGGACACAATGGGGACCCAACTGCTGTTCATCTGCGCAAACGACGTCTCGTCGTACATGGCGGTGAGGACGGTCTGCCAGGTCTTGTCGCCGTGCCGGATCGAGTGGAAGTCGAGCGGGTTGTCCCACGGCCAATTTGAGTAGATGTTCAGGGCCAGAAAGGCCGCCTCGATCGGCGTGTAGGGGAGGAGAATGCACAGCATCATCAGGTAGAGCTTGCGCCGGGCACGGAGGCTGCGCGAGGTGGCCATGCTGTTGGCCGAATAGTTGATGGCCAAGCGGGTGGTGCTCTGCACGTGTTGGAACTTTCTGAATGTCTGGCCTGGAATAAAAGTTAGCGAGGGGGGGGGCAGTCTAAACCAGTCCAAATGGGGAGGCGTTGTGAAAGAAGGAGAGAAGAAAGAGAGAGAGAGAACGGGGGGGGGTTGTGTGACGGACCCGCGTGGAACAGAGCGGCTGCTGTGAACAGGGGCGAAGGAAGCACGTAAAAGACCAGCGAGATCACCGTCGGAACAAAGCCCATGCTGCAGCCCGACACCGGCACCAGCACATAGCGGACGCCCTGCACAAAGACGGTGAGGCCCACTTGCAGGAGGGGGATCGGGAACATGATGAGCGCCTGGACCGCAATGCGGTGGCGCCGCTCGCGGCCGGACAGCCCGGCCACCCGGGTCAGGCCGACCTGCTCGGAGAGCCGCCGCATGATGGCACAGACGCTGGCGCTGAAGATGGTGGCCAGGGGCACCTGGATGTACGCCTGCAGGTCACACCAGCCATAGCCGGGATACCACAGGAGCGATTCGTCGCTGCGCCAGATGGCCGCGTTGACCAAGGTGAAGACAATCGAGAGCCAGTTGACGCCGACAAAGACCCAGGCCGGGAACTCACTGTGCTTCCAAAGCAGCGTCAGGGGCACCCAGGAGGCCAGCAACGCCACCGGGCACAGAAGCAGGCGTAAGACGTCGTTGACGAGAAGCATTGTCGTTGGTTTTGCCGACGCGAGTCAATGCTAAGATTGCGAGAATGGGGAGGGCTCCTTGGGGGGGGGGGGATGTAGATCAATGCGAGATATCAAGATATCCAGATATCCAGAGGTGCTGTCTTGTTCATGAAATCTGAACAGAACCGAACAGAAATGTAAAAGGATGGTACAAAAAAGACAGGAACTGCACAAGAAAACAAACCGTGAGGGTATCACAGCAAAAGCACAAAAACACAACAGGCCACGCCAGGAAAAGGAAAGTATCCAAAAGCTCGAAAGCAGGAGGCTAGAACCAGAGGAAGTACAATTCAGCTCGGAATGCAATGCAGTGCGTCCAGAGAGGCCTTGTCCGTATCTGACACACACAACGGATCAACCTCGCGGAAGCGTGCTATCCAGAGGCCGACGTAGCCCTAGGCAGGAAGTCCGCCATAGAGGAAAGCCGTTGAATAGATGGTGGGCATGGCCAATTGCAAGTCCAAAGAAAAAAGTGTTTCAAAACCAAAAAGGCCTGCCGGGCAGGTTCAGGGAGACTGAAACAAGATGAGATGAACAGGTGATAGACAAGGCCAAAGGAGAAGATGAGAAGATACACGAGGTATCCAAAACCCGGGAAAGGAGAGGAAGGGGAAAAAAAAGAAGAAGGAAGAGTTACACGTTGGTGGGTGGGAAAGGCTGTCAAATAAGATCTGCCAGATCCTAACTCCTCCTTAAAAAGAGCTAAAAAAAGGTAACAAGCTTAAGAAACGCCACGCAAAAAACACAGATAAGCACCGGAGGAAAGGCCAGAAAAAGAAGGAAAGGAAGCGAGGGCCTCACAGGGGAAGGGCGGTTGCCGAACAGGCCATACGGGACGTTTGTGTTGTTTGTGTTTGCTATTGAGGAGGTTGAGGCTATACAAGGGTCTTATTCACACCCAAAAGAGGCAACCGCTGCCCGAATAGGAAATCACCTACTGCCCCCGTCTCAGCAAGGGGGGATCCAGCCTTGTAACCAGCAACCGGATGCCGGACCCTCTTTTTGATGTGACCGATCAACATGAGTAGTCGGATGGAGGAGAGAAGAGATCCCTGGGAGTAGCATTGCGTCTGACGCTGGTGGCCTCCCCCCCCTCCCCCAAATCACACCCGACGGGACAAGTTTCCCTCCGTGAAGACAAACCGGCTGAGCCGTTTGGCCAGCACATGTTGATCGCGTCTCTTGGAAAGAACACTATCGAAAAGCCATGCTTTAGTGTGCCTTGGAGAAACCAGTCTGAGCCGCCAAGAAGGAGGAGTCGGAATCGCTTAAAATTGCTGTTTCTTGTCATGATGTTCATCCAACGAAGCGTGGACGTGATAGCGGTTTGATGCTTCGAAATGCCCGTTGTGTTCTCATGGGAGGGCCAGCCACACTTCGATACGCTCGGACCATGCTGCGCCACAAACGTTTTTTTTTTAAATGGACAAAGAAGACGCGACGCGTGCGCAGGTACTTTGTAGAACAAAGGTGGCCCATGCTCCTCCCCTCCCTGGCTGGCCTATGGTCGCACTTTCCTCGTTTGGCGTGCACGCACCAAATTCTGTTCGCACTCAATCCCGGACGTTTCCAACTTCCAAAAATCCAGCTTCCCATCCCAATTCGACACCATCCCGTCTCGCGCATCTCTCAACACCTCGCTTTCGGCACACACACTCTCAAGAACCCACTCTTTCCAGCCATGTCGTCCTTTCTTATGCGCCGCGCCGGCCTGATGGCCAGCACTGCTTCGCCCATCGCTGCCACCCGTGCCTTCAGCGCCTCGGCCGCCCGTCGCGTCGCCCGCATCACCGTTGTCGGCCACCTGGGCGACACCCCCGAGCTGCAGGCCACCAGCACGGGTCGCGATGTGCTCAAGTATGTCGTGGCTAGCAGCAGCGGCCCGCGCGACAACCGCCAGACCAGCTGGTTCCGCATTTCGAGCTTCCTGCCGGAGGGTGCCCAGCGCGACCTGCTGACGTCTCTGCCCAAGGGGTGAGTGAGGAGGAGGAGAGGAGAAGGAGGAGAGGGACAAGGAGAAAACACGGAGGGCAGAGAGAAGAAGAAAGGAAAAAGAAGAAAATACACGCCCGCTAACAATTTAGCACGCTCGTCTTTGTCGAGGGCGACGCCACCATTGGCACATACCAGGATGCCGAGGGCAAGACCCGGAGCGCCCTGAACATTGTGCAGCGTACGTATCCCCGGCCTGGTCTTCCCGTCTTTCTGTTCTCGCCACTAATGTAACCCGTCTGTACAGGCAGCATCGAGGTTCTCAAGCGCCCGACGCCGATCGAGTAAGCGAGGAAAACTTGGGACCCGTGCTATCGCATCGCTATCGGGCCTGTCCATGGCCCCCCCCTGACCGCAGGCTGCTTCGTTAAACAAACACCGTCGTTGCCTCTATTTTTTTTCTTTTTTTTTCTCTACTCTTGAGGGCAATCGCTGGATATATGGTGGCTGTACAATTGATGTATTTCCTTTTGTGGCTGCGTGTGTGTGTATATCTTTGTGCTATTCGTTGGGGGGAAATAGAGAAATGGACTAGTCCTTTGCCAACACCACACTCAAATTCACGTGGCCTGTATTTTGTTTTTTTTTGTGGGAAGGATCTCAATTGGAGAATGGAAGACTGGGTTTTTTCACCATGCCGTTGCTGGGTTGACCGAGCCATTACACCAGATTGACCGAGTCCATGCATCCAAACCCGGCCGCCACGCCGCCCTCCTCGCTCTGGTCGCCCTTGGTCCGCAGCAGGTAGCCCGCCGCCGCGTTGTGCACCACCACCGCCGCCGCGCCGCCGCCCTTGCTGCTGGAGCTGTCCCACACGCACGTCCCGTAGATGCCCAGCTCGCAGATGACGCCGCCCTGCTCGACCTGGCCGTTGCGCAGAATCAGGTTCGCGACCGGCGGCGGCGTGATCAGCTCCATCAGAATGTACGACGCCCACTGCTCCTCCGGCACCGTCTGCAGGTGCGCCGGGATCTTGTCCTTGTAGTAGTTGTGCCCGCCGCCCTCGCGCTGCGGCTTCAGCACAAACTTGCGGCTCGCCGCCGCGTCCTGCGCCCAGGCCCGCGCCTGCCGGCCGGCCGCCGACGTGTCCAGCGGGTAGATGTTGGTGAACGTGCGCCGGATCTGGCGCGCCGCCTCGCTGTCTGGGTCGACAAAGCGGTCCAGCCCCGCGGCGTATGGGTTGTTTTCGTGTTGCTCGTGGGCGCTCGTGCGCGGCGTCGCCAGCACCTGCTGCACCTTCTTGGTGCCGGCCACCTGCGTCAGGACGGTCGGGCACTTGATCGCCGCGGACCGCTCCATCTGGTAGCGCGCCTCCCAGGCCGACGCGTCCGGGTAGTCGGACGGGTCGTAGCCGCACCGCAGGTACGCCACGGCCACCTCAAACACCTGCGCCGGGTCGCTCGGCAGCCGGTACAGCAGCTGCCGCCGCGGCGTGTCGGCCACGCTGGTCCGCTGCAGCACCTGGTCGAACGGCAGCCGGAAGACGGGAGGGGCGCCGTTTCCGCCCCCGCCGTCGACCAGGGCGTACTCGACGTGGCGCTGGTCGAACACGTTGCGCTCGCCTTCCTGGGTGACAAACAGAACGCAGCGCTTGTGGCCGAGCGTGTCGGGCTCGCTCTGGACGTAGACGTCGTAGGCAGCGCGGATGCCGGCAGCAATGTCCTGCCCGCTGCTGTTGTCGGGCAGGTCGTACTTGGCGGCGGCGCTCTTGAGCAGGGGATACTGCGTCTGGGCAAGGAACCTGGACTGCCATGAGCAGACAGCCTTGGGCGATGCATGAATGAAAATGAAAATCAAAACCTACCTGTGCAGCTTGCCTGTTTGGCTGGAGAGGCCGCCAAATGATGCTGAGATGGTGTTGAACTCCACCTGCTTGATCTGCAGCTGCTGGCTGCCACCGTCGGACTCTCCCCGGTGCACGAGGTAGTCGGAGCGGAAGATGCCGAGCGAGTGTTTCTGGGGGGGGGGGGGTGCAAGGTTAGACAGAAGGCAGGAGCAGCACAGTAGGAGGCAGGGAATCGGCACGTACATGGACATATCCCTCCTTCTTTACTCTCAGGTGGATGTTCCAGAGGTTTGTGGTGAACTCATCGCCGCCAGCAAGTCTAGGCTGTGTCAGTACACCCGGCGAACAGGCAAAAAAAGTAGACCAGCCCACGTCACTCTTCGGGTGACACCTACTCCTTCATAATGTAAGTGAGGAACTCCTCGTCCTGGCTGATTGCCGAGTACAGCTCGTTGTAGGCCTTCTGGGCTGCCTGGGCCTCTTGGAAGCAAGACGCCGGGAACGCACTGGGGAAGACCGTCACGGGCACCGGCATGCCCAGTGTGCCTGCCAGATGGGTCTCGGTGGCTGCCACCGCAGCAGGTGGCGGCCGGACCGCCAGGCCATTGGCAATGCTCCAGTCCTTGATCACCTGCACCAGCTGTTCCCGCTCGGCATCGTTAATGGCCGGTGGGTAGGCAGAGCTCTGCGGAGAGGACATTGTGGAACCACCAGCTCTCAGTGAGACCGACCGGTTTGTTTGAAAAGGCAACAGGATGCACCGTGAGCAACCCAGCAAACGGCAAAGAACGATGCAGCACGGCCGGGCAGATCTCTGCTCAGAATAGCCAAAGACACAAAGATGTGGTGCCCGAAATTTATTACCAAGCCAAAAATGCCCGATGACGCCTTTGTGGGGGGTCCGTTATAAGGGAGACCAGGCCACACTCACTCTGCGGATTTAGCGCCTGCTACGGCCCACTTCGGCTGCAGACCGGAGCTGGCGATTGCACGAAAAAGCAACGCCAGGCGATACCAATTAGTACGTAGCACTGCCTGTAGTGAAGAGACGCCAGCTGCCGTCCTCCACTCACAGACTGTTCGTCGTGTTAACCAGAGCTCATCACCACTGCCAGTAGTAGCAGCCAAAAGTTGCTAAAAAGATAACAAGCCGCACCAGGATCCGCTCAGCTGGCAGCCCCGTATGTGCATATACGCATACATACATAATCCAACCCCTGTACGGTGTAGAGAAAATTGCTCCGCTGGGCCAGCCGCTCACGTGGCCAGGCGCGATCGCGAAACTGGTCCAAAAACTGCGCGGCCTTGCCAGGCTGAGAAGCGCCCTCCCCTCCGTCTCCAAATCAAAACATCCACTCGGCACGCGACGCTCAGCATCGATGCTCCCGTCCCACACGGGCCGCAGGACGGACCCGGTGCTCACCTCGTGCTCACTTCGGTATGTTGCTATTTGCGTGCGACGCCTAGAATGGGTCGTCCCCGACTGGGCGCTTGCGCTGGCCAGCCTAGTTTTCTCATCCTCGGCCTGAAACACATTCCCCCTTTTTGACATCTTCTGCAACATACTGGGCCGGTGGGATCAGTTCAACCTGCTGGCTCTGCTTCTCTTTTTTCTCGCTTCCCACTTTATGCCACGAGGCTTCCCAAGCCACGGTCTGGTCGGCTTGTGTTCAGAATGAGATTCGTCTTAAGCGGTTGTCACCACCCCATCACTGGCCTCTTTTTGCACCGGCTTGGCCGTCCCAAGTCCCCGCGCATTCTTTCTCCCCCCTTCTGTCTCCTTCTCTCTCTCTCTACATTCCATACCCCTTTTCTCTGTGCCCTCACTCTTCTTTTCTCTTTTGCACCATGCAACTCTGCCCTCATCGCATCAACTAGTCGTTCCACCTAACACCATCGATGATCTTATAGGAACAGTATCCATAATCGCCAACATCCAGCATCGATAAGTCCAAGCTCTAACAGCAAGGTGATTCTTCACCCAGTTCCGTATCAACGTTTCTTGTTCTCTAATGTCTCTCTAGGGCCACCTTCCTTATCAATAGACTCGCCAGTATGGCAGAAGACGGAGGGAGTGACGATCCTTTCCACTGGACAAACGAGAGGCTTGTCAAAGAGCTGTGCTCGGCGGACCGCACATGGGATGCGCCACGTCCAAGGAAATGGCCCGATACAGCTCACCTGGAGAGCATGCTGCTGGAGCATGACCTGGACGGTGAAGATCTGATTACCTACGGCGATGTGATGGGCACAGGGTCTTACGACTCTCTGTTCAGGGACCTAGGAATCAAAAAAATCCCACACAAGGCTTCGTTTCGCCGTGCTATTCAAACTCTCCAAGACCGCAGTCCAGCGTACCAGGCTTGGAAAGAGGCGCAGTACGAGAAGCCCACCCACAGTCCCAACCTTGAGCCCAAGGAGGTTGAGCCCAAGGAGGTTGAGCCCAAGGAGGAAACAGCCTCCGCCAAGGGAAACACGGCAGATGGAAATGCAATCAAGGAAACTACCAAGACTTTGCCTCAAGCGGATGCTGTTTCTCTTGCTGGTAACGCTGAACAGCCTGCTGGCTCAGATACGCCGCCTGTAAACGGCGCGAGCGATAACCCGGATGTTATTCAAACTTCAAGGAAGCGGAAGAGAATCATACCTACCAACCTGTCGTCCGTCCCGCAGCCTCGAAAGCGACAAGGGCTTGCCAGCACCGACGCTGGAACTGCTTTCGACGGCTCGCCTGCGCCAGAAGAAGAATGGGGCCCGGAGAGTCTGGGGAGTCTGGAGTGCTTGTGGCAAGACTGTGCTAAGGATGCTTATCTCGGGCCCTGGAAGCTCCCGGAAGACGCCCTGTTACAAGGTCCAGATCCTCTCCATGTCGCCAATAACAATACTTTGGAGAAAGAGGATTTCGGCTGGGTGGTCGCAAAGCCTATCCCTGCCGGCCGCCGCCTTCAGGTTCACCAGACGATGAAGCGCTACTTGTGCTCGAGGACGCATGGAAAAGTCCGCGGACGTTCGACCCGGTTGCCAGATGGCGTGAACGGAGGCGACGAGGAAGATTACGTGCTTCCAGCACTGGGCGAATCTGACGACGAGGGGTACGATTCGGAGACCTGGAACGCGATGGAGCTGGAAGCGCAAGAACGTAACAACCTCGAGCCGCGAAAAGAAACGCACCTGCCGACGGATGTGGTCTTCGATATTGTTGCGGAAACGATCCAAAGCATGGAAGCTGACTGGGCAAAGCGCAAGATGCCCAAGTTGCAGCGTCGCGAGCACAGCATATGGAATGACGCGCGCCGTTATGGGTCGAGAAAATCAGAAGCTATCCAGTCTCGTGCGCGAGCAGAAGAGTTGAGCCGTCGTATCGAGAAGCTCATTGACGAGATTCGCACTATGGAGTGGAAAAACGCAGGAGAGGTGCGACGGCAGGCGGCCATTCTAGAAGCCAGCATCGAGGACAGGCAGCACGCTCTATGGATGGCAAAGGTGCTTGCTTCCCCTTCTGAGCCACCAAAGCGGACCACCTCCAGAAGAGCGTCTTTTGCCCGTACGCAAGCACCTCGCACGATCCGGGCACGGCTGGCAGACGATGGCGAAGAAACCCTGACCAGCTCCTCAGAGGAAGATGAGGATGGTCTAGACGACGACTTCGTTGTCGACGATAACCTAACGGAGGAAGCCAGTCATAATCGCCTGCCCAATGCGGATTCGATGGAGATGGATGATAGTACACATGATCTTCCCACTAGGGCAGGGCGTGCAAACGAGACGGACAGGTACGATATGGTCGATTTGACCGGTTTGTCACCCAAGCTGCAGTACAAGTCATCCAGATGCGAATCAGTCAGTGCCTACCCACTGGAGGACATGCCAGCCATAGCCCAGAAGGGCGTATGGCATTGGGAGAAAGTTGGCGATACGACCCGGCTGCTATGCACCATGCTTTATTACTATGATCCAGCTCGTCGGCTGCGTCTGTTCGAATACATGCGTCTAGACCCTGAATCCATTTGGCGCAAGTTCTGCGTTCGCGTCATACATAATAGGGACAGGGCCATCAAGAAGGAGGGCGAGTCACCCATGTCGTCGATCTTTGACGACATTGCCTGCGCCTTTACGAGATTTTTCGACGTGTTTCTGACATGCCGCGCTCGTCCTGCACACGAATTCTTCCCCTTGAGCGACGAGACCGCACAGCGATTACTAGCCAACCGGGCACGCATTGGTCAGTTCTGCGTGCAGCTCCTTGTTCTTGTGCCTTACTTTTCGCCTCCAAAGGAACCTGACGCTCCATCAACCCCCACCAAGAAGATTGATGTGGTCAAGGTGGACTCGGACGACTCAGACGACGCAGGCGCCTCGGGAACCGACCGGGGTGGCTCGGACGATGATGAGGACACCAAGCCTTCTCCGTCCTATCGGCGTCGCAAGAAGGTCAAACAAGACAAAGACGCCCAGAATCTTCGCGACACGCACCGAGCGCGTATGGAAGCGCAAGAAGACCGGCGCCAGAAACTCCTAAAGAATCTCGAGCTCTCCAGCACAATTTCGCGCGACCAGTCGCGTCTTATCATCAACCAGACAAAGGAAGAACACCACGGGCTGATCTATTTCAACCACGAGATTGGAAAGCGGATCCGCGACCATCAGATCGAGGGCGTCCGGTTCCTGTGGAACCAGATCGTCGTGCCTCCAGACGTGCGGCAGGGCTGTCTCTTAGCCCACACCATGGGCCTGGGCAAAACGATGCAAGTGATCACACTGCTGGTGGCCATTGCCGAAGCGTCGTCCTCTCCCGACGAGGCGGTTTTCTCCCAGATCCCGGTCGACTTACGCGAATCCAAGACGTTGATTCTGTGCCCGGCTGGCCTTGTCGAGAACTGGCTAGACGAGCTCGTCTGCTGGACACCACGAGGTCTCCTGGGGAAATACTATGATGTCACGGCCAGCACCCCTACTCCACAGCGCCTCGGCATGGTCAAGGAGTGGGCGGAGGATGGCGGTGTGCTGATCCTGGGCTACAACATATTCTGCCGACTGCTCGACGACTCTGGGGACGACATCCGGCTGATCCTGGAGAAGTCGGCCAACATCATCATTGCCGACGAGGCCCACAAGCTCAAGAGCCCCAAGTCGAAGACCCACGAGGCTGCGGCTAATTTCTCTGCCAAAGCACGCATCGCCATGACCGGCTCGCCCCTGGCCAACTCCATCGAGGAATACCACTCGATGATTGACTGGGTGGCCCCCAACTTTCTCGCCAACCACCAGGAGTTCTCCGCCGTGTATGCCAATCCGATCAAGGAGGGTCTGTACAAGGACAGCGAACGCTCCCAGCGCAGAAGGGCGATCAAACTGCTCCGCGTGCTGAAGGAAATTGTGGCACCCAAGATCCATCGGGCGACCGTGGCCACGCTCAAGGAAGAGCTGCCGCCAAAGAAGGAGTTTATCCTCTACGTGCCGCTGACGCCGCTGCAGAAGCAGGTGTACAGCTTGTTCCTCGACCGCATGAGCCAGCCGCAGGTCATGGGCGGCATTCAGAGCACGTTCCAGCTGTGGACGCTTTTGTGCAACCTCGCCCTGCTCCTGGCCCATCCCAAGGTGTTCAGCATGAGACTGACTGAGATGAAGGCGGCCAAGATTCGGCCAAACGCGTCTGCGCGGGCCGGCACGCTGCCGCCCGACATCCTGGGCGACCTGCTCGCCGCTGTCTCGAAACGGGACATCGACACTATGCAGCACTCGTCCAAGGTGATGGTGCTCTTGGCCATTCTCGACGAAGCGCGACGTGCTGGGGACAAAGTGCTGGTCTTCTCGCAGAGCAAGCTCGTGCTGGACTACCTGGAAGAGCTGTTCCGGCGACAGCAACGGAGGTTCTTGCGGCTGGACGGCGACACGGCGGTGGGGGAGCGGCAGGCCATGATCAAGAACTTCAACGCGGGCCAGGACGAAGTCTACCTGATCTCGACCGGGGCCGGCGGCGTTGGTCTGAACATCCAGGGCGCCAACCGCGTGGTGATTATGGACTTCAAGTGGAATCCGATGCACGAGCAGCAGGCTATTGGCCGTGCTTACCGCATTGGACAGACCAAGCCGGTTTTTGTCTACTGGCTGATCACGGGCGGCACCTTTGAGACGGTGCTGCATGCCCAGGCCGTTTTCAAGACACAGCTTGCCTCGCGCGTGGTGGACCGCAAGAACCCACAGGCCTGGGCCGAGCAGCTCCGCAACTACATGGTGGAGCCGCGAGTCATCGAGCAGGACGCGACTGTGACTAAGTTTCACGGCCGCGACCGCGTCCTCGATGCCGTCATGGACAACCCGCACACCCACAACTGTGTCTGCGGCGTGGTGTCCACAGACACCTTTGAGGAAGAGGAGCCCGAGGATAAGCTGTCCGAGGAGGAGCTCAAGGAGACCAGGGACATGATCCAGTCCAAGGCCATGCTCTACCGAAGCCCCGCCGAAGCCGCAGCGGCGGCGGCAGCGGCAGCCGCTGCGGCTGCAATGCGAGCCCCAGCCGACCGCTTGCTCGTCAACAACGGCTCTGTCATGGGACCACTTGCCATGGCACCTGGAGCCCCCGGACCGCCAGTTTTCATGGCACAAGTTCCTACGGCAGCTGGACCGCCACAGCCAGCACCAACGCCCATTCCACCACAGACATCGGTGTCTCCGGCTCCCTTGGCTGTGATACGCCCACCACCACCGGCACCGGTTGCAGCTCCATCGCCCGTGCAGACGACAGTCCCATTGCCATTCTCCGTACGGGCATCTCCGCCAGCGCCTCTACCTACGCCTTCCCCGGCGCCTCTGCCTATGACTCTCCCTTCTTCACACCCGGCGCCACAGCAGCGCGCCAGTTCCGACTTGAGTGTGCCCCCCAACGGCGGAGCAGCCAATGGCAGCGGCACCGCGCTGCCTGCGAAGAGCCCGAAAGGGCTGCTCGGGACAGCAGAGATACTGCAAGAGGCGCTAAATCAGATGGTGGCATTAGGCAAAGTGCCGCCGCAAAAAGACGGCAAGCCGACCGCCCAGTGGATCAGCACGCTGATAGAAAGCTTGAAGGCCAACCTGAAGCCGCCTGACAGTCTACCGAGCAAAGCTCTGTGGTCCCATCTGCGCATGGTGGCCCAGAGCGATGTTGTCTTTGCGGAAGCCATCATCTTCGGACAAGTATCGCCAGAGTTCCTGACTACCATGAGGTACAAGGAGGAGACGCAGCTCATAAAAGACCTGCACGCCGCGAAGAGCGGCAATTGTGACGGCAATTTTGACGGCATGAGTGCGGCCCCAGAGGCCACTAATACTAACGGCACCAATGGCACTAA
This sequence comes from Raffaelea ambrosiae, assembly GCA_002778195.1. Taxonomy (NCBI): domain Eukaryota; kingdom Fungi; phylum Ascomycota; class Sordariomycetes; order Ophiostomatales; family Ophiostomataceae; genus Raffaelea; species Raffaelea ambrosiae. The sequence continues at coordinate 775,273 of PCDI01000016.1, forward strand.
GAAGACATCCCCTTCGGGGAGTGCTTCTCCGGTGAAATCCAGCGCACCCGACGCGAACGGAACGAGGAGCGCGACGTCTGTCGAGAGCAGAGGCTCTACGCCGACAGACCGGACGTCTCAGTCCCAATCGCAGCCCCAGCACCCGACACTGATTCGGGATAAAGACCCAGATGTATGCTTCCACCCCATTCCATTCCTATGAACAACAACCATTTTCGCGTGTGAACCCCTGAATGAGAAAGACAATTTGTCCGAAACGCACAGCATCTGGACGCAGAACCGATGCGACAAAAAGAGGATGAGGAAGTCTTCATCTATCAAGAGTGCAATCGGAGAGCATGATCAAAGAACATAAAAAAAAAACACGAAACACAACACCGAATGAGAGACCAGTCGCTAATTAGGGCCAAATTTTTATTTTATTCAATACAGCTTGTCAGGGAACATCTCCGACGATCCATGAAACGCCCCAAAGGACTGCAACCAAACGCGCGAAGCACCCGCGACTCCATAGCCCTTATGGAAGTCATGGATCGCAGGAAACGAAAGCACAGCAATGGGGCAGCCAACGGTGCAGCCAATGGTGTGGCCAACGGTGCGGCCAACGGTGTGGCCAACGGTGTGGCCAACGGCGTATCCAGCAGCCAGCCCAATGCCAGCCAGAGCTTCTTGCCGAAACGACCGCAGTCACTGGCCGGGTCGCAACAGTCCGGCCACATGGCAGAGGTTTCCCGTCATCTTCTGGCCGTCGAGGCGGCACGACAGGGCCGGAAGCCCGGCTTTACAGAACTTGCCCGGAAAAGCCAAGCCGTGAGGTCTGCCGAGCCACTGCCGAGAGCGCCAATCATCCACTCGTCCGCAAGGCCGGCGCCGAAGCCGTCCACACCGAAGCCGGGGTCTGCTGGGGACAATGTGCACAATCCGTTTGTTCTTGATTGATGGCGGCCCGCCGGTTTCGTTCTTGAACCCGCTTTTTCATACGGCGGATGAATTTCGTCTTCTTCTCTTTCTTTCATTTATCCTTTTTGTTCTTATTTTCTTTTCGTCATTTCGTCTTTTCATCTTTTTGTTTTATCTTTTTCTTTGTTTCCATTTCTTATTCACAACATGACAGGCGACCACGACTGATACCCTTGGGAGGAGGCGTGCATTTTTTGGGCTTTGCTTTCGGCAATTGGGAGGAGCGTTTTCATGCTTTGGTTGATTTTCGGTCCTGCTTTCTTTTTCTTCTATTACTCTCTCCCCTTCTTATTGGGTCACGAGGACACTGGGATGCTCCTCTCTAGTCGGGGACTATCTATGGGGGAAGGGTGGGTTTGGAAACGGGTCTCGTCTTTCATGTGAATAGACAATCGTATCATAATGTCGGCCGCTGTGTGGGAAAAGGTATATGGCCCGCACTCTATTTCTGCAAGCCGCACAATAAGCACAATTATCGCACAATGAACTCACTCAATAGCGGAGTACAGTCAGACCGGCTCAGGTCAGTTGGATGGACCAGTTGGGAGTTGCAGAAAAAAATGTAGACGGACACAGAGAAAAGCCATCGTATGGGTCTTGGCTGTGAGCCGTGTACAGGGCTAAGCGGGGTCCAATCAGCACCGGCCGAAAGTAATTGGCACGCTGAATAACCGCCCTCAAAGACCCTGTAGGGGGGGGGGGCCGACGCTCCGATCTCGAATCGTGTTTGGAGCACGAGAGTGGGGTTGGCTCTGTTTTCTCGCCCCATTCCAAACAACGATAGTGATGATAGATACCGAATCCCGAAGAAGACAAGGGAATCAGACACACACGAGAAAAAGAAGACACGGAGGGAAGGAGCAATGGACAACATCGGGGACTGAAGAGCCCAAAATGGGCAAAGCCCGCATGCGAGCAGATATTTGGACCACAGCGAACAACTGCGTTGTAGATAGGGAAGGTGCAATCCGTCTTGTGCCAGGAAGGAGTCACCAGCGCAACTTCCCCAGATAATGACGCGACGCACGTGAAACACACAACAAAGGAAGAACCCCGGCACTATGTGTGCGTGTGTGAGAACCTGTGAGAAGAGTGTGTGAGATACTCGAGCGATACCTGTCTCTGCGTGCGCGTCCTCGCATCAACCCAGTTGTTGCTTCCTCTTCTGTGCGTCCGCTGCCGTGGTCGGCCTGGCCAGTCCCCAGGCGGCATTTGCCTGCTTAGCAGTGCGCCGCTAAGGCAAGAAAGAGGGCGCTAGGCCCAGGCGGTTTGGACACAGACCCCCTCTTTTTTAGGGTGGTGGTTCATTGTGTTGGGTCGGTCGTCGCTTCCTATTTTTCTTTGACTTTTTTTATCCTATCCTTTTGGCACATTTTTCTTTTTCTCTTCTTCTTCTCTCTTCTTCTCTCTCTCTCTCTCTATCTCCTCCAAACACACTCAATCCCCTCCCCTCCAATTCGCTTCCAGCATCAAGCAATCGGAACACCAACTCTTCCCCCCCTCGCAGAACGATCCTCGGGACCGTTTTCGCCTATCTTGCCTTTCGCCACCATGGACGCCGTTCTTCGCCAGTCCAAGGCCGTGTGCCCCTTCCTCAAGAAGGCGTCCCCGGCCACTCTCCGGGCTCTCTCGACGGCCACGCGCGTGCCTGAGACCCCGGCCGCTGCTGCTGCCGAGACCGCGGCCTCGTCGTCGCCCTGCGGCGGCACGCTGTCCAAGCTGCAGCTGCTGGCCCACCGCTGCCCCGTGATGGGCCAGGCCATGGCCGTGCAGGCTGCCCGGTCCGGCCTGGGCGCCGGCATGGCCAGCCGCGGCAGCGCCGGCATGGGTGTCCGACGGGTGGCAGCGAGCCTCTCGGCGGCCTTTTCGACGTCGACGCGGTCGCCGCTGGCCGGTATGCACGGCCACGGCAGCAACAACGTCGCCGGAAGCCTCCACCGCAGCCGCGCTCCGCGCACCGCCTGCCTGCACTCGAGCAAGTCGCAGGAGGCTCGCGCGGTCGAGACGCCCGTCTTCGACAAGGCTCCTCCCTTGGCCCCCAAGGCGGCGGCGGCGGCGGCTGCCAAGGCTGCCAAAGCTGCCAAGGCTGCCAAAGCTGCCAAGGCTGCTGCGTCGCCGGTTCTCCACCAGAACGGCAAGTTCGACTACGAAGGGTTCTACGGCAACGAGCTGGACAAGAAGCACAAGGACAAGTCGTACCGCTACTTCAACAACATCAACCGGCTGGCCAAGGAGTTCCCGCGCGCCCACATGGCGCAGAAGGACGAAAAGGTGACCGTGTGGTGCGCCAACGATTATCTGGGCATGGGCCGCAACCAGGAGGTGCTGCGCAGCATGCACGAGACCCTGGACACGTACGGCGCCGGCGCTGGCGGCACGCGCAACATCTCGGGCCACAACCAGCACGCCGTCCATCTCGAGGCCACGATTGCGCGCCTGCACGCCAAGGACGCGGCGCTGGTCTTCAGCTCCTGCTACGTGGCCAACGACGCCACGCTGGCCACACTCGGCAGCAAGATGCCCGACTGCGTGATCCTGTCGGACAGCCTCAACCACGCGTCCATGATTCAGGGCATCCGCCACTCGGGCACCAAGAAGATTGTGTTCCGCCACAACGACATGGCGGATCTGGAGGCCAAGCTGGCTTCGCTGCCCCTGCACGTGCCCAAGATCATTGCCTTTGAGTCCGTCTACAGCATGTGCGGCTCCATTGGCCCCATTGAGGCCATCTGCGACCTGGCCGACAAGTACGGCGCCATCACCTTCCTCGACGAGGTGCATGCCGTCGGCATGTACGGCCCGCACGGCGCCGGCGTGGCCGAGCACCTGGACTTTGAGGCCCACAAGCAGGGCCGTCCCCAGGGCACCATTGTCGACCGCGTCGACATCATCACGGGCACGCTGGGCAAGGCGTACGGCTGCGTCGGCGGCTACATTGCCGGCAGCCACAAGATGGTCGACATGATCCGCTCGCTGGCTCCGGGCTTTATCTTTACGACGTCGCTGCCGCCCGCCACGATGGCCGGCGCGCGCACGGCCATTGAGTACCAGATGGACTACGACGGCGACCGCCGCCTGCAGCAGCTGCACACGCGCGCTGTCAAGGAGAGCCTCGCCGACCGCGACATCCCCGTGATCCCGAACCCGTCGCACATTGTGCCCATCCTTGTGGGCGACGCCGAGCTGGCCAAGCAGGCGTCCGACATGCTTCTGCAGGACCACCAGATCTATGTGCAGTCGATCAACTACCCGACTGTGCCCGTGGGCCAGGAGCGTCTGCGCATTACGCCGACGCCCGGCCACACTCGCGAGTTCCGCGACCGCCTTGTGCACGCGGTCGACTCGATTTGGACCGAGCTGGGCCTGCGCCGCACCTCTGACTGGGCGCGCGAGGTTCCGGGCGGTTTCCTGGGCGTGGGCGCCCCGCCGGCGGAGGAGAACAAGCCTCTCTGGACGGACGAGCAGCTGGGCATCTCGCAGGCTGTGCAGGAGCTGAAGAAGGAGTCGGCCGCTGCGGCTGGCCTGACGGATGCTCTGCTGGAGCGCGAGCACGCTTCCCTGTACAAGTCGCCCGCGACTACTGCCTAAGGGGATACAAAAAGCGTAGCCCCTTGGCTGGTTTTGAAGCGTGCGTGGTTTTGCTCTTTTTTTTGGTGAGCCTGCTTGCTTGAGTCGTCTTGTCTCTCCTCCCAGATTGTCTGGGAAAGAGGCTTGCAAATGCGCGTGTGGGAACTTTTTTGCTTCCCCCACCCGCACTTTATCTTTTCCTTCGTCTGCACAAGTCGTATCACTTCTTTGGGGGCCCCAATGGGTACTAAGAAGGATGGCTTTGTCTGCCCATTTTACCCACATTTTTTGAACGAGAGATCGCTGAAAGCGAATATGTGTGTTTGCGTGAGAGAGAGAGAGAGATCAGGGATCTACATGTGGTCTTTGTTTGTTTTTTTGAGACATTTACTGTGTGGCTGTTGCATGGTCGACACTTTAAATAGCACGGCTTAAAATAAGACAAGCAGGAGCACGTTTTGTTACCCCTGACTAAATGGCCTGCCAATGCCAATGCCAATGCCAATGCCAATGCCAATGTTGCAGACTGTGACGTCGTATTCGCCAGTGTGAAGGAGCCAAGTGCTACGACTTTGTAGTCTCACGTGACGCATCATGTGAAAGAGAATGATCTGTGATTGGTTATAAATACAGACTAGACCATAAGAGGGGTGATCGGCACGGAGACGGAGTGAAATTCTGGCTGCTGCAGTTCCTCCGTCTCCGTCGGAGCCTTACGCATAGCTAGCAAATCAGTGATCACCAGCATGTTGTACATTGGGATACGTCGCTTTCGGACTCGCCTATTCTATGCATTGCGTGTTTTTTTTTGTTTTTTTCTCTCTTTTGTTTTCTTTGCTCCTAGGCACCAGAATCTCCCATTGATTCATAATTCTGAGCTGTTCCTCGCCATTGATTGTTTTTTGTGGTCCGTCCGTTTCCACACTTTCCCGGAAAGTTGACTGCTATCACGACATCACTTAGTTGCGACTTGTAAAGAGCGTCGGGGCATTCTTGGAGACAGTCCAGAGCAGACCAGCAGAACGCAAAATACAAAATACAGAATACAGAACAACACAAAACAGGGCAACAAGCAAATACCGTCCTCCATTGCTCATGCTTCCCAGCAGCAAGAACAAGGGCCCGCGGGCCTGTGCGACATGCGCCAAAGCAAAGAGCCGCTGCATACCGAGCACGGTGGCCAACATCTGTGAAAGGTAATCACATCCGCGGGAGGAATGACAAAAGATGGCAAAAGAAAAAACGAAGAGAACGAGGAAACAAAGAGAGACAAGGAGACAGACCCTGCCGGTCCCTTTTTGTATGAGTCCACGAGTTCACTCTTGGCACTTTTTTCTTTGTTTTTGTTTTTCTCTCTTTTCCCTGCGAGCACCCAGCTACTTTCCCGTTTATATATGTGTGTACCCCTCAGCTGCGGATGTCTCCGTTTCCTTGTCTAAGCGTTTCTTTTTGAATCCGCTCCGGCCCCGTTCCTGGGATTACACGCACACACGCACACACACACACACACACACACGAACATATGCAACCACACTGCCACGGATGGAACCTCCCGGCCCCTAGGGATAAAGCTTCACTTTTCCTTCGCCCCTCCCCCACAGCCTGCCTTTAGCGTGATACGACCCATTCTCATGCATCGATTTTTTTAACTCTTTTTCTTTTTTCCAAATCCCTGCAGATGTCATCGTCTGGGCAAGCCTTGCAGCTCACAGACACCGGCCCCTCCAAGGCGCCGACGGACCGACGGAGCCGCCACCAACGGAGCGGGAACGTCTGGTGGTGGTGGTGATGGTGGTGCTGGTGCTGGTGCTGGCGCTGGTGCTGGTGCTGGTGATGGTGGTGCTGGTGCTGGTGATGGTGGTGCTGGTGCTGGTGATGGTGGTGCTGGTGCTGGCGCTGGTGCTGGTGCTGGTGGTGCTGGTGGTGCTGGTGATGGTGCAAGTGATGGCAGCGAGGGTGCTACGAACAGCAGGCCAAGGGCGGGTGGTGCCCCGGTCCGTATCGCACCCATGTCGGCCGACCACGCACAACGCCATGCGTCCAAGGGCCACAAGTCGGCGAGGCCGACGCGTGTGGCCGAATTGGAGCGGCGTCTCGAAGAGCTCACCTCCCGGCTGGAGTCGGTGAGCCGCCAGCAGCAGCACCAGCACCAGCAGCACCAGCAGCACCAGCAGCAGCCGCCACCACCACCGCCACAGCAGAGAGCCCTCCCCACGCCACCGACCGGCCATGGAACCCAACAGCAGCCGCAGCCGCAGCCGCAGCCGGCCTTCTCGCCCCTGGACCTGTACCGGGCCGGGGGCAACCACAACCTGGACCGCAGTGAAGCTCTGAGCTACATGTTTCCCTTCAAGCACCCGTCTGGTGCGGCAAGACGGTCCCCGCGGACCGGTGATCCGTCCCTGATGGCGGCGGCCGCTACCACGCACCCGCACCCGCACCCGCACTCGCAACAGGCGGCCGCCCTCTCGCCGGGCCACTCGACGGGCTCGTCCGCGTCGAGCAGGAGTGGGCCCAGCAGCGGGCCCAGCCAGACCGTCTCCGCCTCGAGTGCGCCCACGACGGCGGGCGCCGACATGGACGCGGACCATCTGCCGATGGTGCCGCTGTTTCCGCCGATGCATACGCGGAGGCCGTTGACGCCGCCGACCCGTCGTCGGCCGGCGGCGGGACCCGGGACCGGGACCGGGACCGGGCCGCCGATGGCCGCCGAGGAGGCGACCCTGTGGCCGCAGGGCGACGAGGCCGAGGTGCTGCTGGCCGAGTACCGGACGCACCTGATGCCGCTGCTGCCGTTTGTGGTGGTGCCGGCGGGGTGGTCGTCGTCGGCGCTGCGGGCGCGGCACCCGCTGGTGTGGAAGGCGTTCATGATGGAGGCGTGCCACCGGGACGGGGCGCGGCAGATCCGGATGGGCGACGCGCTGCTGGAGGAGCTGGTGCGGGCGTCGCTGCTGCAGCCGCGGCGCAGCGTGGACGTGCTGCAGGCGCTGCAGGTGGTGATCGCCTGGTTCCACTACAACATCAACAGCTTCCAGATGAACAACGGGCTGTTTCTGCTGCGGGCCCTGTGCGTGGCCCTGGACATTGGCGAGGCGCCCCCGACCGAGGCCCGGGGGGAACAGGCCCGGGGGATGGGGGTGGGGGAGCAGGCCACGGCCGCGGTCAGCAGCGACCGCCTCGTGCAGATGCGCGCGTTCGCCGGCACGTACTACATTGTGACGCACATCTCGTCGACCACCAAGAAGCCGGACCCGATGCTGAGCACGCCGTACCTGGACCACTGCCTGCGCGTGCTCGAGGCGCAGCGCGAGTACCCGTCGGACGCCTACCTGGTGCAGCTCGTGCGCGCCCAGCAGCTGGCCCAGTCCATCTCCATTGCCTTTTCCATGCGCGGCACGGCCCTGGCCGTCGACCTGTCGGCGACGTTCCTGGTGGAGCATCTGCAGAAGCAGGTGGCCGCGTACAAGGCCCAGGTGCCCGAGCACTTGCGGACCGACCGTGAGTTTTTTTTTTTTTTTTTTTTTTTTCCTCGCTCGCTTCGCTCACTCGACTGTTTCTTTTCTTTCTTTTTTTCCTCGCTCGCTTCGCTCACTCGATTATGTCTTTGATTTTCTCTTCATATCGTATGCTTTGATTCCTGTCTAACCATCACAGCCGCCATCATCGGCCACGTCTACGTCGCCGAGATCCTCATGTACGAAGTCGCCATCCAGGACGACAAGTCGTCGTCGTCGTCCTCCTCCTCCACAGACCTCACCCCCACCGAACGCCTCCAGTTCCTCTGGGCCTGCCTCCGCGCCACCGGCGGCTTCCTCGCCAACCGCTTCGCCGAGCCCATCTCCGACCAGCCCCGCTTCGTCTGTCTGTCGTCGTTCGACTTCATGTACGCCTTCCTCACCGCGCTCAAGCTCATGACCCAGCAAAACGTCCCCGGCTGGGATCCCCGCCGCGTGCGCCAGGAGCTCCAGTTCGACGCCCTCGTGGACCGGCAAATCCTGGACATGCAGCTGCTGGCCGAGCGGCGAGGGTGCCGGAAGCCGGGGAAAAACGACGACAACAGTGACGGCAACGACAACAGTCATCAGAAGACGAAGGATCGCCGACGGATGGACCCGTTTGAGCGGCTGGCGGGGCGGCTGCTGGAGCTGAAACACATGATTGGGCGGGAGCTGGACCGGATACCCGGGGCGCCGGCAGGGACGGGAACGGGGACGGGGACGGGGACGACGAACATGCCAACATTGGCCACGGCGGCTGCTGTCGAGGCGACGTCAGGATCGGCACAGACACCGATGAACGGCACGGGGGCCGGTCCCGGTCCCGGTCCCGGAACCGGCCAGACACCATTCGGGACATCCACGGACACAGCCATGGACACGGATCCCTACCCGATGGACTCGATGGTGACGGACATGACGCAGTCGCTGGATCTGAACAGTACCAGCAGTGGCAACAACAACAACAACAGCGACCCCCTAGCCGTGCCGGAGTCGTACTTCGCCTTTGCGGACGCGACGCTGGACTACATCCAGAGCTTCGACGGGATGATGTTGCCGGACCTGCTGAACACGCCCGGATGGGAGTCGTATCTTGACGCAAACATGAACACGCCGCCGTTCCTGGATGGATGGGAGGTGTGAGAGGGGGGGGTACCAGGGTGAAGCAGCCGAGCCAAGAAGCCAAGAGCCAAGAAATCCGGGGTGGTGTGTGTGCATTTTGGCAGAATAGGAGACTGGGAAGTCTTGTCACTGGTGGAGAATGTTTGGGTACAACGACACGGCAGTGGCCGTATGTCTCTGGATAAATCCAGCCAGAGAGAAGAGCATGTCTCTTTGAAAAAGGACTACTCTACTCTTCGACTCTTCAGCCACGATGTGGACATCGGCTTATTGCCAATGCAGGGGTATTGCCGGCAATATCGGAGGGGGACGCCAAGAGGGAGAACAGCCATGAGCAGCCTCGGACGGGTGGAAGTGAGGATGCGAGGAAGGGCACGAACTCGGCGATGAGGCCGGTGGAAGGGGCTTTTTGCATCTCCCCTCTGGCGCACAAAGAGGAAAAGGAAAAGACAAAGAAAAAAAAAACTAGAACAATACACTTCTCAGCAGACCCAAAAAGAAAAAAAACGAAACAAAATAAAAACCCCAGAAAGTCTCCTTCACCATGCGGCCCCGTTCTGTTGTGGTCGTCTTTCTGGCTTCGGCCGGCGGTGGTCTCGCCCGTCCGGCGGCGGCGGCGGCTGCTTCTCCGCGTGCCAACGAAGTCTTGTACGAGCTTCACCCCCGGCAAGGTGGTGGCGGCGCCACCACCACGATCACCGTCTCCCCGGCCACGACGTTCCAGACCATGGACGGCTTCGGCGTCAGCCTCGCGTTCCAGCGCGCCAACCTCATCACCAACATGGCGGACAAGACGGTGCAGCGCCAGCTGCTCGACCTGCTGTTCAACCGCACCACGGGCGCCGGCTTCTCCATCCTGCGCAACGGCATCGGCTCCTCCCCGGACAGCCGCGCCGACCACATGAACACGTTTGCGCCCACCGACCCGGGCGGCCCCACGGCGCCGCCCGCCTACGCCTTTGACGGCAAGGACTCGGGCCAGCTGTTTGTCAGCCAGGAGGCGTACACCCGCTACGGCGTGCGCGGCATCTACGGCGACGCCTGGAGCGCCCCGGGCTACATGAAGTCCAACCGCAACGAGAACAACGGCGGCCGCCTCCTGGCCAGCTGGCGCCAGGCCTACGCCGACTACCTGCTGGCCTGGGTCGGCTTCTACCGCGCGGCCGGCGTGGTCGTCTCCCATCTGGGGTTTCTGAACGAGCCCGAGTTCGCCGCCGGCTACGCGTCCATGGCGGCGTCGGGCAGCGAGGCGGCCGCCATGGTCCAGGTGCTGCACGCCGCCATTGCCGCGGCCAACCTGAGCGACACGCTCGGGGTCGTCTGCTGCGACTCGGAGGGCTGGGGCAACCAGGTGGCCATGACGCAGGCCATCCGCGCGGCCGGCGTGCGCGGCCCCATGCTCAAGGCCATCACGTCGCACACGTACACGGGGGGGCCGGCGGGCAGCAGCACCATGGGCGGCGCCGACGGCACGCCCGTGTGGCTGTCGGAGCAGTGCGACCTGAACGGCGGGTGGTCGACCAGCTGGTCGTCGGGCAGTGGCAATGGCGGCGGCGGCAGCGGCGACGGCATGACGTGGGCGGGCAACATTCTGAACGCGGTGCTGAACAACAACATTGGCGGCTACCTGTACTGGGAGGGGGTGCAGTGGCCGAGCCCGAACACGAACGAGAAGCTGATCCGGGTGGACAATGCGACCAGCACGTTCGAGGTGGCCAAGCGGCTGTGGGCGTTTGCGCAGTTTGCGCGGTATGTGCGGCCGGGGGCGGTGCGCGTGGGCGCGGTGGCGACGGGCGGCGCCGGCACGGGGCTGCGGGCGGCGGCGTTCCACAACACGGACGGCGCGGTGGCGGTGGTGGTGCTGAACACGGCGGCGCAGGCGCGCACGGTGGCGGTGCAGATTGCGGGTGTGGCGGTGCCAGCGCCGGCGGCGGGCCGCGGGAACGACACGGTGGGACTGTGGGTGACGGACAACACGCATGCGTGCGAGGCGACGACGGCGACGGTGGGCGCGGACGGGGCGGTGTCGGGGACGGTGCCGGGGCGGGGGATGGGGACGTTTGTGATCCGGGATGTGCCGAAGAGCTGAGTGTGTACGAGTGCATGTTGTTTGATTGATTGTTTTATTCAACTTTTCACTACTCGTTAAGGAGAACAAGAGAATGTTTCACAGCCATGTAGAGGAGCCCAGTCCAAGAAGTACACCGAGGAACGAAGTGAAAGAAAGAAGGAAGAAAAGAAAAGAAAGAAAAGAAAAGAGAAGAAAAGGAAGAAAAGAAAAGAAAAGAGAAGAAAAGGAAGAAAAGAAAAGAAAAGAAAGAAAAGAAAAGAAAAGAAAGAAAAGAAAAGAAAGAAAAGAAAGAAAAGAAAGAAGGAAGACAGAAGACAGAAGAAAGAAGAAAGAAGAAAGAAAAGGAAGAAAAGAAAGACAAGAATGAATTTTCGACTCTCCTCAGAGCACCACCCACACCCCCAAAACAAGCACCACCCACGCCCGACCCAGGCCGGCCACCGCCGGCCACACCAGGCGCCCCCCCGCCCCCCCGCTCGACGACGTCGCCGCCACCGCCGTCGGCTGCGGCGGCCCCATCAGGTTCACGCCCTGCGTCACCGTGCACGGCGCAAAGCCGTAGCGGTCGCCGCTGGTCCAGGTGTAGTTGTACGTCGAGTACGTCCCGTTCCACTGCGGGTTGTTGTCCGTGTACCAGGCCGGGCCCAGGTGCGTCAGGTTGCAGTGCGCCGCGCTCGTCCCCGTCAGCCGGCACTGGTTGACAATCGTCCGCGCCGGGTCGCCCCAGCGCGTGCCCGTGAAGACGTACGTCGTGGGGCCCTGCGTGATGGTCGACGGCGCGCCGGTCGCGTTGTACGTCCACGACGACGCGGCGGTGATGATGCTGGCGGTGGGGGGGGCGGTGTTGGCGGTGGGGGAGACAGAGGAGACGGTGGTGTTGGCGGTGTTGGCGGTGGGGGAGACAGAGGAGACGGCGGTGGTGGAGGGCCGGGCCGCGAGATCCACCCGGGTGGTGGTCAGCACAAAGGTGGTGGCCCCCCCGTCGCCGTCGACGCCGACGACGTGGCCGCAGACGCGGTGCAGCAGCGTGTAGGGCAGGCCCTCAAAGGCGCGCTCGTCGAGGTAGAAGATGGGCACGACGCGCGTGGCGTCCGTCGTCGTGGCCGTCGTCGTGGACACGGCCACGCTGGTCTCGGTGGCCGTGCTGACCGAGACGCTGACCGAGACGCTGGTGGACAGGACCGACGTGACCGTGGCCGGGGCCTCCTCCTCCTGGGGCTCGCGAGGCCGCCGCCCGGGCCGGGCCCCGGGAGGAGGAGCAGGAGACACCATCGGTGGCGGTGGAGGAGGGTCGGAGGGAAGGCGCGGCGATGCCGGTCGGTGGTCGGGCAATGCTGCGGGCGGTGGTGGCGATGGAGCGAGGGCGTGGTCGGGTTGCCATCGGCATGCGGCCAGCCTGGCCGAGGCCAGCACGACGGCCATTCCCAGCCGGAGGATGTGCATGGTGGCAGAAGGGGGGGTGACCGAAGAGCAAGGAAACGAGATTGGACCGTGGCAGGACGTCTACATGGTCCATCCGACCAGAGAGGGCCGAATTACAGAGAAAGAACAGAGAGGAAGACCAGAGAGGAAGACCAGAGAAGACAGAATACAGAGAAAGAGAGACAAGTCATGAAACAAAGACAATTCATGACTGGGCCGTTTCGTCAACTGGATGCATCGTGAAGATTCTATGCAGGACAGGCAGAGCTGGCCAGCGGTAGCCAGACAGAAGGGGGGGAAGAACACGACAGATCACCTCTTGTTGGGTTTTCTCCTTTTTCCCACAAATTAGTCGTCCTGGGTCTACAGTCGACCAAAGGACCCCAAGGAGAGCAAAAGAACGAGCGTTCTTGGACAGGATCCCTACGAGAACGGCCCTCGTTCGCCCCCCCGGGGGAAGGCCATATACAACGTTGGATATAGCGTGGATGTCCCGTACGTGTGCCGTGGATGGCGATTGGTTGGTCCCTGATTTAGCCGACTTTGGAAGAAGAGACGAGTGCACAGAGAGCACAGAGGCCAGACAAGGAGCAGAAGAAACAGAAAGGGCCCAAAGGGGCAAACCGGTCCTGCCGTGTCTTCCTGTTGCGTCTGTGCAAAGCGCAAGTGGTGGACCCAATATGGGGGAGTTGCGTTTTTGCGTTTCTGCGTTTCTGCGTTTCTGCGTTTTCTTGTGTTCTTTCTATCTAAGGAGGGGCGTACATTTGCTTATTTGTACGCGGCGTACACTCAGCAATACCCTTCTTTTTGGCTCTGTTCTTCCACCTCTGCCGGCCGTCACAAAGGCTGCGACTCGAGACAGCGCACGGCCAGGGCGGGCAGCGAGTCGTCGCCGTCGTCGTCGGCCACGAAGCTGTCCAGGTCGAGGCCGGGAAAGGTGGCGGGCGACACCGCCCGCCGCGCCTCCTGGACGTGTTCGTCCTGGCCGCTGCCGAGCCGCAGCAGAGCCAGCGCACTGCACCAGTGGCTGAACGCGGCGAGGTGTCGTTGGTGGCTGTCTTTGGCGTCGTCGTCGTCGTCGTGGTCGTGTCGGGCCGTCTCGGCAAACAAGTCGTGCAAAAAGGACCGAATCTGGGCGCCTTGCGGGCTCCGGGGGGGCCGGGGGCGCCGGGTCTCGGCCTGTGCTTTTGTTTCGTCTTCGCCTGCGGTCTCCTCCGCCAGGCGCTGCAGAAACCCCAGGCTCACGATGCCCGTCCCCCGCGGCCCGAGCCGGGTCTCCCGGGCCACAAAGCCGAGCAGGACCGCCGCGGACGCCTCGGCCGCGTCGGGGTAGGTCGCCAGCAGGTACGCCGCGTAGGCCCGCACCCGGGCGTCCCTGTCGCCGTCGCCGCCCCTGTCGTCCCTGTCGTCCCTGTCGTCCCTGTCCCTGTCGCCGTCGCCGTCGCCGTCGCCGTCAGGGTCGGACTGCAACAGACCATACACCGCCGGCAGGCCGTCTTCCAGCACCACGGCGTACGCGTCCCAGGTGGCCAGGATCTCCTGCCGCACCGCCGCGGGCGCGCCCAGGAGCGACAGCCAGCGGCGGCGCGTGCGGCGCTCCTCCTCTGTGGCCCGGCCGCCCGCCGCCACGTAGGCGTCCCGGCGCGCCTGCTCGTGCACCTCCCAGCCGGGGGCGCGGTAGCGGGCCCGCATCTGGCGCCACGTGGCCACGCGGCCGAGGTAGGCGTCCGCGGGGGGCGGCGCGCCGAGCATGTGGATGAGCACGAGCAGCTGGTCCTTGGCGGGGGTGGCGGGCGCGGCGAGCAGGGCGACGAGGACGCGGAGGGCGGGCGCGGTCGCGGAGTAGCGGGTGCCCTGGTGGCAGATGGTCATGTAGCAGCGGTCGTAGCCGGCCTCGCGCTCTTCGAGGTCGGCCGAGGCGAGCTGGCGGAGCATCGGGGGCACGTCGTCGGCCGGGCCGTAGGCGTGTTGGAGGGCGTGCCAGTCGACGGCCTGGTCGAGTCCGGCGAGGGGGTCATCGCTGGAGGGGGTAGCCATGGGGTGGGTGGTCTGGGCAAAGCAAGAGACAAGAGACAAGAAATGAGAGGACAGTAGGAAAGAAGAAGGAAAGACGAAAGAAGAAGGAAAGAAGAAAGAAGAAACAGAATTTCAAGTAAATCAGCTACACATGGGTGCAATAATGCATCTTTATATGTACAAGTTCCTATCTAAAAAACACTTGTAGCAAGGCTCTGCTCTGTGCTCAGCAGGGCTGCTCAAGCTTCCCATTCAGCCTTACCGAAAGGGGCATCCATCGCGAGATTTCAGCCCCCGTGATGAAAGCTGAAAGAAAGAAAGGCCTAGCTGAAAGGGCACGTCACAGGGACCAGCCACTGGCAGCTGGTCATAGGCGGAGCACGTGACTGTAACAGAGTCAGTGCAGGGCTTCCTTTCGGAGGCCGGCCGGGACTTGTCACCAAAGAGAACACCACCTGCAGTGCAGCCATGCCACTCTCTCGGGCAACACGACGAGAAAAATCACTGAGATGAGTCTGGGCATGGCGTCTCGGCGGTCAGCAAGCTTGGCCTGGACGGCGCTGGCCCCCCCAAGACAAGGTTGTGATGTCGACATGGGATCAGGCGATTGTGTGACAAAGATCGTTGGTGTCCTGGGATCCCCCCTGGGCAATGACAGGGTTGATCCCCCGGATTTTGACAAAGTTGTCGCCAGCACAACTTTATTTTCAGTCGAATGGCCAAGGTATGCCATTACAAGGACAAGGGTATGCTACGTTTGTTTTTCAAAGACACAAAAAGATCACAGCGCGCAATTACTATGTATGGAAAGAATTGAATAATAACATTGGAGTTTCCTTTTTATTGGCATGCATCTGACCCCCCTGTTTTTGGCGCCAGACTCATCAATTGCTAAAGACACACACGCTCACGTATCCCTCCCATTAAAAGAGAACCCCGAATGGTATTGGTGGTAAAAGAAGTTTTCATAAATGCCATGATACGCCTTTTTCAGGCGGCTTGCTTTTTGTGTAAATAAAATGCGTAGTAGAAAAATAAGATTAACTATACAAGGGAAAACAAAGCCAGTTGAAGCTTGTCAAAAAGGTAGAAAAATATCATGTGGAGTGCATTTATGCCAGGAAGACGGCAGCCAGGCCGGCAGCAGCGGCCAGGACGCCCGAGAAGGCGACGTTGGCGGCGCCAGCGGTGACGGGAGCGCTCGGGGTCGGGCTGACGTAGCCGCCCGTGGGCACGGTGACGAAGCCAGTGCTGCTGGCGGTGCCAGAGGGGACAACCACGGGGCAGGTGCCGTTCTTGCCCGAGCAGCCCGAGGCCGGGGTGCTCGGGTAGGGGACAACAGGGACGGTGGTCACGGGGCAGGTGCCGTTCTTGCCAGAGCAGCCCGAGGCCGGGGACGACGGGACAACGACAGCCGGGGTGGTGGCCGACGAGGCCGGGACCACGGGGACGGAGCTAGCAGGGACAACGGGGACGGAGCCGGCCGGGGTGGTGGCCGGGACAGCGGGCACAACCGGGGTCGTGGCGGGCACGGCCGGGGTGGTGGCCGGGATGGTGCCGTTGCTGTAGGGAACCGGGGTCGGGGTGACCTTGCAGACGGTCGTGGTGGAGTGGACGGTGGTGGACACGACGGTGGAGTGGGCCGGGCAGTCGGTGACGGTGGGGGCGCACGAGGTGATGGTCAGGACCTCGGTGGACACGATGGTCGAGGTGGTCAGGGGGTACGAGGTGGTGTGCGTCCGGGCGGGGCAGTTGGTGACCTCGGGCGCGCACGAGGTGATGGTGAGGACCTCGGTGCTGTAGACGGTGCTCTCAGGCACGCCAGTGCTGGCCAGGGCGGCACCGGCAAAAAGGGCGACGGCAGAGTAACGCATTTTGATGGTTGTTGGGGGGGTGTTGAGGGTGGGAAAGAGTGAAAAACTCAAAGTTATTATTAGAAAGAAAGTGGGTTGTTGTAAAAACGAGTGACAAGCTGATAAAAGCTGGAAGTTTTGAAAGAATGGACGACCGAAGTCAAGAAAGCTGAGCAGAGGATGCAGAAGAAAGTTGTCTTTTGGGCTGAGGAGAGAAAAAGAAGAAGGAAGGGGGAGAGAGAGAAGGGAAGACCGGGCGAGCGTTAAATATACATGGAGTGGTCGGGGCAGGCCGGTCTTCGTCCAGGAGGGATCTTCTCTTTTCGGCGCCTCCACATCCACACCCCCCCCCCCCTTTTCGTCGTGACTTACATGCACAGTGTGTCTCTGGCATCAACCCCAGACGTCTCTCTCTCTCTCTCCTCTCGCTCAATCTCTCCCCCCCTCCCCTTCTCCTCCCAGCCGAGGACCACAACATCGTGGGAAATTAACACCACGCTACATCGTGCCCACCGAACAAGACTAGACCCAGGGGGTCTGGGTGGAGCGTCGACGTTAGGCACGCCGGCCCCATTGGCTGAGGCGCTGATTGGACCGTTGGGCCCGGCGCTGCATGTCTCTCGAGTAAGGTTGTCTCTCAATTGGGGCTGTTTTGGGCAGACTTGGCGCGCAGTGGCAAGGTGGTATCGTATTTTTGTTTTTGTTATTTTTTTTCCTGCGGTGGGCTGGTCTCCACAGGCCTTGCCCACGGGAGACGGGGACGATAGATAGCAACAGGCGACTTTTCTGTGTGGTTTCTTTTTGTTTTCTTTTTGGTTTTCTTGGTTCTGTTGCTTTGCTACCTCTGTTGTTCCTCAGCCGTTCCTTGGTCGAAGCGCCGAGAGGCTCATTTGCTCGCTCATTTGCCCAACTCATTTACGAGTGGTTTGCTCATATTCCATCTTGCCACTCGATGTGGACTGAGCAGGATATATTTAGACAATGCTAATTCAACACACAAAGCGTGGCATTCGCACAGGGCAGGTCCAAAGAAAAAAAAATCAAACGCTCATCTCATCTTGCTTGGTCCTCCTTGACAGTCGTCCACGGAGCCATTGATGCTGGCAAGCAATGGCTGGCACCTGCCCGGCTGCGGCACAAACCTCTCTACGCGCTTCCTCTGCATGCATCCCGTTTGTGACTGTCCATCCGGCCTCCCTACTCGTCCGTGAGGAATCCTGGTTGTGGGGAAAGCTCTCGGATGGACACCGCCCCCGGCCCGCTCAGGGGTAGCTCTGTGGCCAGGGTGCCTGGGATTGTGCTTTGTACAATGTATTCCCGGGCTTGGGCGCCCAGGGCATGGTGTATCTTCCCGTGTACGAGATGCATAGGAGTTCATGATGTCCTATGCATCCCAACGTCTCCTATTTTTTGCCACTCCACCGCGTTCTCACCTATCATTGGAAGGCGCGGTGTCTGTTTCGCGCCTTCCCAAACAGTCCATCGTCTCACCAAACCAAACCACCGGACCACTAAACCCTACGGCCCTGTTCCGGTCCGTCTGACTGCTTGCTTTTTACGGCGACGAGGCAGCGGAACAAGACGATCCTATGTACACAAAGAGGCGGAAAAAAGAACCCAGGCAGTCTGGCCCGTCGGGCGAGGGTGTCCACTGCGGCACAACGCCGGCCAGGGAGAAAAAGAAGGTGCACGTTTGCTTCAGAGTGAGACAGAATAGTATCTACCGTACATGGCACTACAGGGCATTGCAGGGCATTGCAGGGCATTGCAGGGCATTGCAGGGCATTGCAGGGCATTGCAGGGCATGAACGTACCAGTATGAGGACATCGGTGAGCTGCTCCTCTGCCACCCCGCAAATGCTGACGGCCATGGCGCTAATGCAGGTACGAAACGGCAGGTGCAAACCAGCGCGCCTTCTTCTTTCTCTCGCTCCAATTGCTACCTAGGCATTGTCTATTGTCTATTGTTGTCTTTTGTCGTGTCCGCTTTTGTCCGCCTAGCGATGTCACCGCTGGATAGAGTTAATTCGGAGACAAGGGGCAAGGCAATAATAGATAGAGCACAATCTCGTAGGAAGACAGCAGGGAAGGCGGTAGAGGAATCGGATACATCGTCCGGAGCAAGACTATTCGTACGGTGCACGAAATGCAAAAGAACGCGGCGTTTCCTCTTTGCGTCTGGTGCCTTCTTTTTTGGGCCGTTGCCAATCTCGCCAGAATGCAGCCACCCCACAAAATGGTCCGGTGGACCCTTTTCTTCCAGCCGCGGTTGGCCGCTGGTCACTCGCTGTCACCCACTGTTTCTGCTCGGTCGGGGTTTTCGCTCTTTCGTATTTGGGCAAGAGCAGGGGTCCTTTTAATTGCATCACCCAATCCGACGCTCCACTTCTCCTTTTTTCGTCACTGTCGGTCTGTTTTCTTTTTTCTTTTTCTTTTCTTTTCCCCCCTGTACCAGTGGCGATCCCACTTCAGACGACAAGCTTTTTGCCTTGCGTCTCGGGGTGGGTGTCATTCCCCAGGCTTTTCACTGGCTGCCGCGCCTGGAAAAGCACCTCCTGGTCGACCAGAGGATAGAGCGAACGGCCGGAGGCGCCAAGGAGAAAGAAGAAGAGAAAATCAAAAGAACGCGTCGGGAAATGGACATGCACTGTACATGTTCATCTTACCTACTTCTGTCGTGACTACTGCGATCATAGCATGATGGCCTGTCCGAAGCAACAGGCTCGTATTCGATCCACAGCGCAAATCACGCTCTCAAGCAGCAGCCTTTCTCTATGATCGGCCCCCTATTGATTGGATGCAGACACGGCACGATCTCTCATACTCTGTATCTCTTGTGGAGAAGAACCCATCTCGGCCATCTTGACGGCCATCTCGACGACCCAATCTCGGCTCCTTTGTCCCTTTTGTTCCATCCTCCCCTGAGACTGGGCCTTTGCGTCTGGCTTTGCGGTCTAGAAACAGGGGGCTTGAGGGGTTTGGGGGGGGCTTTGCGAGGTTGGGGCTCTCGGGGCTCTTCAGGGGCTCGCGAGGAGCTCTTGAAGAGTCTCTACTATGTAAGGGACTTTGAAAGGCAGAAGGGGCAGAAGGGGGCCCTGAGTGGAAACCCGTGTGATCGGAGTGGATAGGAGTCGTATTCACCCGGACAGAGCGGTCTACTACTTTGTATGTACTCGTCCTACTTGAAGTAGCTACGGTGTATGCACAAGAAATTGTGCAAAGTTGTGCGAGCAAGAAGAAACCCACCGTCCACGACCAGACCCAAGGTGCCGACAATGCCTAGCTTGTGGCCGTCTTGTTGGCGCGATGTCACACAGGGCTTTTCCACTTGGTGGACGGGTGCCAAGTCGGTGTGTCCACCAACTGGACAGCGGCCGTTGCGGTTTTGTAGGCACCCAGCCTGGAGACTGCTCACATGGACACAGGCAGTTGGAGAGAGGAGCATGCCGATTCATTGCGATCTTCGGGTGGCCACCATCTGTTTCAACGCGTGGTGGTATCGTGGCCATCTGTGGCCTCGATGGCTGGGAAGGCGGCCGGAAGACCGACGACCGGAGACGGCGAGAGATGTTTCTGGCTGACTGTTCTGCTTGCTCGTCGCGTGCTACTTTGTACGAATGCGCGTATCGTGTCGTCTCGGATGTGCAGATCGTGGGTGCGACACACCACAAGCCTATTCCAGAGTCGGGCGTGCTGTACGGATGTTTCTCTGCCTGTTTCTCCTCGTTCTGCCTTTCTCTGTTTCCTGTTTCTTCCTCTTCTGTTCCTTCGACTGTTTCTGTTTCTTCCTCTTCTGTTCCTTCGTCTGATTCCTGTTTCTTCCTCGTCTGCTCCTTCGTCTGATTCCTTTTCTTGTCTAGTTCTGTCTGCCCTTCCTTGGCTCTGCAAAGGAGCTGTGTTGATGGCTCCGAGGCATTCTGCAACTCGCCCGATAGCAATGTTTTCTTTTTTTTATCCTTTGTTTTTTTTTTCCTTTGCCTCTTCCGTTGTTTTTTCTTCTTCACTGGAATGGGCCGAGTGAAACACGCCACTGGCGGCGTCAAAAGAAAACAAAAGACGGAAAAGACGGGCATGCAAGACGGACACGGCATGCCAGAAACGGTCCTTGGCATGGTGGTCGCCCGAGAGCCCCAGCCGGAGAAAGCAAGAACAAAAAAGAAACCAAGAAAAAAAACACTACCACAAAAGGAATATGGCGTGGGCGCGAGAATTTCAAGGCGCGTCTTGCAAACTCGGTTGCTCTGTATGGGTGTGGTATTTGCAGGTGCAAGCGCACAGAGTACTCGTACAAAACGACCAGCACCTCTCGCGTCTACCACGCTCTTAGCGGGACCCACAACGAGCAAGAGGGCTCCTTCCGAATTGGGCTGAAGTTGCTCCGTCTCTGGCCATTGGTGAGTCCTTTCTCTCTTCTACATCCATTTGAAGGCTTCTTCGGTCCAGAACTGGCCCATACCCATGTCCTGGCCCGGAAGGCCTGGCATGCCGGATGGGCCGGACAGGCCGGACAGGCCAGACATATCCACGTCGGCCATGATGCCTGGCGGGAAGCCGGCTGGGATGGGAAAGGCGGACAGGTCGGGGAGGCCACCGTCTTCTCCCAGCATGCCGTCTCCTGGTTCGCTTCCGCTGCCGGGGACGGGAGGACTGCCAAAATCCAGCGGAGCCGGGAACGGGAAGGGCAGGGACGGCATGGGGCTGCTGGCGGCGCCATCACTCCGCGTTGGTGGGATCGGACGGGGGCTCATCCCAGACGGGAACGGGCCAAACTGGTTGGGCTGCCCTGCCTGGCCGGACGGTCCGAACGGTCCGAACTGGTCAAATTGGCCGAACTGGTCAAATTGGCCAAACTGGCCCATTGCCACCATTGGGTTCGGGTTCCGGTTCGGGTTCCGGTTCGGGTTCCGGTCCCGGGTCGGGTTCGTCGTTTGGCCCTGCGGCCCCCGCTGGCTGCTGATCCTCTGCGCCATCTGGTCGACCTTGTGCACATTGGCGCGCGCATCGACCACCAGCCGTGGCAGCTCCTCGGCGGACCGCTCCTCGCGCCCGGCGCTCTGCGCCCGCTGCGCCCTGCGTGCCTGCCGCGCCTCCCAGGCCTGCACGGTGACGCGCGAGAACTTGAGGGCAAACATGAGGCGGGTGCGCAGGTGCTTGGGCCCGCGGGCGAGGGCGTCGTAGTTGGCGCACAGGGCGTGCCAGGCGGCGTCGGCGTAGTCGGCGTCGGGCCGGCGGGCGAGCCCGTGCAGGACGTGGAAGTAGGCCAGCACGGGCGACGACCACGACTCGACCAGCCACAGGAAGCCGCGCACGGCCGGGTTGGTGCGCAGCTGGGTGTCGCAGGCGAGCATGCGCAGGGCGTAGCCGACGGCGACGCGGCGCTGGGCGGACGACGAGGGCCCGGCCCCGGCCCCGGGCCCGGCTCCGGGCCCGCCGGCGCCGCCGGCGGTCAAGTAGTGCTCCATGAGGCGGCTGCGGGCGAGGAAGCTGCGGGCGGTCCAGCGGGTCATGCAGTGCAGGGGGACGTCTTCGCGGCAGGCGGCCAGATGCCGGGCCTCGATCCTGGCTTCGAGGGGGGCGAGCTCGGAAGCGCGCTCGCCGCGGTCCGGGCTCGCGCCCGTGTCCGTCGAGGCGGGCGGCCGGGCGCGGGCGGCGTGGGCGCCGCCGCAGCCGGTGATGATGCGGTGGACGTGGGTGTGGCGGACAAAGTCGGCCAGCTCGCCGCGGACGGCGGCAAAGAGGGCTTCGCTGGGGGCCACGGGGGCGAAGGCCTGGCTGTCCTCGACGGGGACCTTGTCCCCGTTCTCTGGATCGTGGTGGTTGTCGTCGTGGTCGTCGTCGTCACCACCACGCCTCGCCGCCTGCAGCGCAAAGTCGCCGACACTGCGCGGCGGCCGGCAGTCCCAGTGCGGCGTCAGGCTGGTGGCGGCTTCCTGGCCGGCAATCTCGCACAGGCGGTGGTCGAACAGGACCATGGACCACCACAGGCGGCGCCGCATCTCGGCCTCGAGGGGCGCGGCGTGGCCCGCCTCGCCGTGCAGGCCCATGCGCTGGGCCGTCCGCAGGGCCACGGCGCTCATGCCGGCCAGCGACCGCGGGTCGACCTGGGCGCCCAGCGAGACCAGGTACAGGTGCATGGCGGTCAGGGCGTCGCGGTCGTTGACCCGCCAGGGCGTGCACTGCCGGAGGGCCTGCTGGCAGGCGGACTGGTAGCCGGCGAGCAGGCGGTCGCGGTGGCCGCCGCGCCCGTTGTCGTCGTCGTCGTCGCCGCTGTGGCCGCTGTGGCCGCTGGGGCCGTCGTGGCGCGGCGGCGGAAACGCATCCCGGCACGCCTCCTCGTCGAGACTGAGGATGGCCGTGCAGTAGATGCCGAAGAGCAGGGCCGACAAGGCCGGCGGCAGCGCGCCGCGGTCGCCGCGGTCGCCGCCCGTGGCCGTGGCCGCGGCCGCGTCGACGATGCGCGGCTGCAGCGTCGGCGTGTGGGTGACCTTGAGCAGGGGGTCGACGTTGTCGAGGTAGACCTGCCACAGCTTGAAGAGCTGCGCGGGCGGCGGGTGGCGGGCCACGTGCTGGCTGTCGGGATCCCCCGCCGACAGGGGCGCGCCAAACAGGAGATGGTCGTGGGGCAGCACGGCGGCGCGCACGCGCGGGTGCGGGCGCTCGTAGCTGCTGGTGCTGGTGCTGCTGGTGCTGCTGGCGACCGACGCGGCGTCG
Source organism: Raffaelea ambrosiae (assembly GCA_002778195.1). Taxonomy (NCBI): domain Eukaryota; kingdom Fungi; phylum Ascomycota; class Sordariomycetes; order Ophiostomatales; family Ophiostomataceae; genus Raffaelea; species Raffaelea ambrosiae. The sequence continues at coordinate 798,492 of PCDI01000016.1, forward strand.
TCGCTGTCGCCGTGGGCGCAGTTGGTGGTGCTGTCTTCCCCGTCGCTCGCGTCGTCGAGGGTCTGGTGGGTTGGGCGGGTGTTTTAGTCACACGGAGCCACTGGTTTCTGGAGCACGTCGCGCGCCTGTGACTTACCACGCGTTTGATGGTCTGCCAGACGTCCCTGGGAGGTGTCAGTGGACAGGGACAAGCAGGCAAGGCAATGTGGAAGAAAACGCGCGACCACTCGTAGACAGACGCAGACTCGCCAGATCTCGTCCGATCTCATGAGACCTCATGAGACCTCGTCGGGTCTCATCAACCCCCCCCCCAACACATCCTCGTTGCTCGCTCTTCTACTCACACTATTTCATTCTCGCTCCTCGTGCTCTTGGCCTCCGTCGCCGAGTCCACGTCGGCACTGTCCCCCCGTCCTCCGTGCAGCGGCTCGAACGCTATGCGGTGCTGCCGCAGCACCGCCTCGTAGTGCCGCAGGCGGTCGAGCAGCTCGCGCTCGGCGAACCGGCGGCGGCGCGGCTTGGCGGCCGGCTGGACGCAGGCGACGCCGGCACGGGTGCAGTTGGAGCAGGGGAAGGTGCGGCTGCACTTGACGCGGCGCTGTTTGCAGAGGGCGCAGGCGAGGACTCTATGCGAGGACTTTTCAGGCATGGTGGGGGATGAGGCGTAAAGGAAGAAAAAGAGAATGAGAAAATGAGAAGAAAATGGAAAGAGAAAATGAGAAGAGAAAATGAGTAGAAAATGGGAAGAGAAGAGAAAATGATAAGAGAAAATGAGAAGAAAATGAGAAGAAAATGAGAAGAAAATGAGAAGAAAATGGGAAGAAAAGGGAAAATGAGAAGAGAAGAAAAATGAGAAGAGGAAATGAGAGAAAATCAGAAATCAGAATCTTGCTACCTCAAAAGCCTTGAAACAAGACATCCACGTAGCAAAGACAGAAACACAAGCGGCTCGTGGGAGCATCTCACGTCAACGCTCGCTCTTTTCTAATGTGCGAGATGCCTGGAGGATCAACAGGACCCACTTATGTCCCGGACCCTGCAATGCCCCGACTGGACAGCACGTCTCCAACGTCTGGACACTCCCTCGGGGCCGCTTTGTTTTCATGCGGCTGCCATGCAGAAAGTCTGGCTTGTGTGTCCGGTGCGCTGGACCGATGGCTTGGCTACGTTGGGACAAAGGAGAACCGCTTGTCTGTGATTTTGTTGGCATGTCAAAAGAGTGTATATGTTGGCTGTTCATAGTATGGAAACCAAATCCAACCCCAAACCAATCCCAAATTCTAAACCAACGCAAACGCAAAGAAAACTCAAATCATAGTCCGTTCCTATTCCGGTTTCCCGTTCTGGTGTCGCTTGGAAGAAGCCAACACGGCTGCGAGGGCAGCTGTCGCCCCTAGTCTTTGAAGCTGCCTTCCTTTTTGTCTACCACGAAATAACATAACGCCTTTGTCCCGAATCTAGAAGAATGCCAATGTGTGCGTGTGTGTCTCTTTGGGGAGCACACAGTCGTTTTTGCTTTGCTTTTCCCGAAAAAAGAAACCCCATTGAACACAAACGCAACCCTCCGAAAGCAAACCAGAGGGGGAATCAAGAAAAGATGGAGATAGCAAACGTAAAGGCCCGTGATGAAGATGAGAAAAAAGATGAAAATAGAACGTGCAAGATCAAGAGAAGAGAAGAAAAGAAGAAAAATCAAGAGAAGAAAGAAAGAAAGTGAAGAAAGAAAGAAAGAAAGTCAAGAAAGTCAAGAAAGAAAGTCAAGAAAGTGAAGAAAGAAAGTGAAGAAAGAAAGTGAAGAAAGAAAGTGAAGAAAGAAAGAAAGTGAAGAAAGAAAGAAAGTCAAGAAAAAGAAAACACAAGAGAGATATCACTAAAGTTACAAAAGACACATCCACAAAAGCACGACAAGTCCTCAAGATCACCCAACACTCGGACGAATACCCCCCCCCTCAAACACGCTCCCAGTCAATCGAGTCCAGGTCCGGGTGCCCCTCCCCGACCCCCTCCAGGATGTCAAACATCCTCAGCTGCGGCTCGCCGTCGTCGATGCCCGCCACCAAAAAGTCCGCCTGGCTGTCGCCCAGCTCCGACTCGGTGTCTTGGGGGGGGGCGTCCGCCCTGGGCGCCGGGGCCGCGCCCGGGCTGACCAGATCCGCCACGCGCGGGCTGACCAGATCCGCCGTCGTGCACGGCCCCGGCCCCTGGCCCGTGCCGTAGGCCGAGTCCGTCGGCGGGCCCGCCGCCACCGCGCCCCGCGCGCCGACGCCGGGCTGCTCGTGCAGCGTGGCCGGCGTCGGCGCGTGCTGCACCGACGACGTGGTGGACTTGGACGAGAGGCCGGAGTGGGTGCGGCGGACGCTGCGGACCTGGAGGGGGTTCACCTCCACCACCTCGTGGTGGTTGACCAGGTCTTGGGGCGACAGCGTCTGGGGCAGGGTCGGGACCGTGGTCGGGACCGTGGTCGGGACCGTGGTCGTCGGGACCGCGCGCATGGCGCGCATAAACCGCTCGACGGCGACGAGGCGCTGCTCGACGACGGCGTGCTCCTCCTGCGTGACAAACTGCGAGCTCTGGTGCTGGCGCTGCAGCTGCTGGTGCAGCTGGTGCAGCTGCCGCTCGAGCTGCTCGAGCTGCCGCTCGTGGGGGCCGGCGAGGAGGAGAGGAGGCGGCGGCGGCGGCGGCGGCAGAGGGGGGCCCTGCACGGACGGCGAGGCCTGGCTCTCGGAGGCCTGGATCGCGCGCGGGGTGTTGTGGGCGCCGTGGGCGCCGTGGGCGCCGTCGGCCAGCAGCGTCGGCGGTGCCTCGCGGCGTGCAGACGCGGCCGGGGTGGTGGCGGCCGGGGTGGCGGCCGGGGTCATCGACGAGGCGGCGGCGGCGGCGGCGGCCACGGAGCAGGACTGCCGGCCGCGGAGGATCGTCGGCGGCGGCTGCAGGGTGGGGGTGAGGGTGGGTGGTGGGCCCGGGCGATGCGGGCCCGGACGCGCGCAGAACGTGCGCAGGATGATGGCGTACTTCTCGCGCTTGCTGCGGGAGACCTTGCGGCAGTCGGCGCGGCGGATGTGGGCCTCGAAGACGTCGCGGTCGGCAAAGGTGGTCCAGCACTGCTTGCAGAGCCCGGCGCGGGGCTGCGGCCGCTGGGGCTCGGCCGCCTGGTCGCCGAACGAGCTGGCGTACTTGTCGGTCGTGTCCAGGTTGTGGGCAGCCCGGCCGAGGTGGCGACTGGAGAGGGGGAGTGTTAGCCATGGGGCCCCTCGACATGCACAAAGAAGCTTCCGGTCCCCCCCCCCCCCCCCCCCGAGACGTACTTACAAAAGAGTGGAAATGTACTGGTGGGCGGTGTGGCAGGGCTTGAAGCGGTCGTGGTTGCCGCCGGAAAAGTAGGCCGGGTCGGCCACGTGGAACGGGCACAGCATGTGGTCCTCGTTGAGCTCTTCGGGCGTCGACAGGCGCAGCCGCTGCCGCGGCGGCGGGCCGTCGTCGTCGTCGTCGCCGTCGTCGTCGTCGTCACCACCGCCATCGCCGCCACCGCTACCGTACCCGCTACCGCTGCCGTACCCGCTGCCGCTGTCGCCGCCGCGGCCACTGCCGCGACCACTACCCTCCCCATCGTCGCGGTCACGCTTGATGCCCCGCGGCGGCACACCTAAAAAACCACCCTCCACAAAGAACGGCGCGGCCGTATACTGGTCGCCGGCGACCTCGCCGACACCGTCACCCGCCCCGATACCCTCCAGCACCTCCTCACTGTAGAAAGCCACGCCGGCCATGACACCCTCCTCCCCCGCCGTGACGGCGTGCAGCATGTCCGACGCCTCCGTCACCGTGGGATACGCCGGCTGCTGCTGCTGCTGCTGCTGCTGCGTGCCCAGCATCGCCGGCGGCGCCGACTGGGGCGTCGCGATCGGCGTGTACGCCGTGTCCGCCGAGTACGGCGACGCGCCGCCGATGCTGGGAATGGTCAGCGGGTATTGCACGCCGCGGGGCAGAGTCGTCGCTGCCGCCGTCGTCGTCGCCGCTGCCGTCGTCGTCGTGGTCATGGTGGTCGTGGCAGCGGCGGCGGCGGGATGGCTGCTGATCATGGTGGTCAGGTTCGCCTGGTGGCTGGCCGGCGACTCCCACGGGACAAAGGAGTCGTGGTGGGCCGTCGGCGTCGGCGTCTGCGAGTAGCCGGCCTGGTTGTTGTTGTTGTTGTTGAGGGGGTGTTGCTGTCCACCCGTGTGAAAGGTGGCCGGCGCCGAGTGCGGCGGCGGCGGTGGAGGAGGGCCCTCGGGGGCAAACAGGGAAAAGTGGTTGTCCAGCGGGGTGGTGGGTTCCGGGTACAGCGGGCGGGTCAGGTCCAGGAATGCCGGGTCCGAGAACGCCGGGTCCGGGAACGCCGGGTCCGGGAACGCCGGAGACAGGGCGGTGTCGATCAGCTGGGTGGCCGGCGTCACGGCGATGGACGGGGTGCCGGCGACAAAGGAGTGTGGTGTGACGGCAGCAAAAGAGTGGGGTGTGCCGGCAGCAAACGAGTGTGATGTGCCGGCAAACGACGCCGGTGTGCCGGCAAGCGAGTGTGGTGTGGGTGCGAACGGCGCCAATGTGCCGGCGAACGACGCCGGTGTGCCGGCCGGAAACAAAGCCGGCGTCGGGGCCGGGATGGTCCCGGTGGTCCCCTCCGTCCCCTCCGTCCCCTCCGTCCCCTCCGTCCCCTCCGTCCCCGCCGTCCCCGCCGTCGTCCCGCGGTTCTGGCGCGCATGGTGCCGCGTGCGGTCGTACACCCAGCCGTGCCTCTGCGCCATGTGCTGCTTCAGGTTGGACTCGCGCTTGGGGCTGTGGTTGCAGTAGGGGCAGGGGTAGAGTATGGGCTGGCCCGTGTGGCGGTCGTTCTCGTGCCGCTGGAGCTCCTGGGCTGTGGGAAACCCGCGCACGTGGTAAGGGCACTCCTCGTGCGGGCATTTGTGCGGCCGTTTGTGTGTCTTCTCGTGCCGGCGGCAGTCGCACATGCGCCGGAAGCTCTTTTCGCACTTTGCGTACGAGCAGACGAAGCCGCCGCCGCCTCCAGGGGTCGAGCCCGCACGCCCGGTCTGGATCATGGGCGTCGCCGGCGCGGCAGCCGGGCTCGCCGCCCCCGCTACGGACGGGCTGACGGCGTTGGCGGCCGGAGAAAAGGTCGGGGGGGCACCAAAGCCCGTCTGGACCCCAATATTCTGGGAAGCCATATTCTGGGAACCCATGTTCTGGGAACCCATACTCTGGACACCAAAGGGACTGCTGTAGTCTCCATTCATCACAGGGCCATCCGCCTGGAAGTGCTGGTGCGGTGATGCCGAGGAGAACGAGGGCATACCATATTGGTCGAGGGGGGTGGACGGTAGGAAGCCGTTGTGGAAGGAATCACCCATCGTCCTGGGCGAGGGGGGAGAGTTGTCTATCTACACGAGACGGTGCCAGGAAGACTGTCTGGGGAAGTGTTCACGGGCACGGTCTGGCACAGACGAGGAAGAGACAAAAAGAGAGACGGTGATACTAGTGAGCACCAATGTCTCTCTCTGTGTGTGTGTGTGTGTGTTTGTGTGCCGCTCTCTCCGTCACATGGGATCTGGACGGGAAGCAGGCTGCGGTCTCACGGAGAGCAAGATCGAGTTTGTTTCTCTGGTGGGCGTGTCTAGGACGGAGCTGTCATATGAGGAGCGAGAGTACGTGTGTAGCTTGGACTCGGAACGGAAGGGCGAGGAGGGAAACCGAGAAACTGGAAACCGAGAAACTGGAAACCGAGAAGCTGGGCTCGAGGTAACGAAGGTTGTTGGCTGCTGAACGAGTGGAAGGGGGGAGGTGGGGAGGAGGATGGCAGCAAGAAGAAAGAGGATGAACACTCAAAGATAAAAGAGTGATTCAAGAACAAACAGTGTTTGTATTGTGTCGTTTTGGGGGGGGGGGGTTGTTATTGATTTGGCAAGGAATGCCGAAGCAAGACATGAAAAGATGCAGATGCAAGAGACTGGGGAATCGAGACCAGAGGGAAAAGAAAAAGAAGAAAGATATGACGGGGCTCAAGTTTATATATATGCAGATGGCAGTTCTAACACAGGTGCATCCCAAGTGCAGGAAGGAGGCAGTTCTAACACAGGTGCATCCCAAGTGCAGGAAGGAAAGACGGGGGGGGGGTGGACAGAGTGAGAGGGGTGCGTATAGAATATACGACGTTCTGCTGTGCATTTAGGGTGTTGTGGTAGGTGCCGACACGCTGTCTATTAAAAAAAAATTTAAAAAAAAAGAAGGAAACGGTCAGACTTTAGCGGACTGCCAGCTGTGTGTAGGAGAGCCAAAAAGGGGGCAGGTAAGAGGTCGCGCTTGCTCACCATGCGGTTGGTGGCTGAGCCAGTCTGGCAAGGCTGGCCCAGCAAGACCGCAGGCCGGGCGCCGTTGTGCGATTTTGCTTGCCCCCCCCTCTCCCCTTCGCGCAGGGATGTTCTGGCGGTTCTCAACGTTCTACGAGGAATGGTCTCGTCAGGGGGAGGGGGGGGGGGTTCACTGGGCTGTCTTCGGGTTACAGTGGCATGGGAAAAACAGCCAATGTTTTCTGGCTTCACTGGAGATCATCGAGGCACCAAGGCAGACCCGGAGGGGAAGGGGGGRGGGGGGGGGGGGGGGGAGGCGTTTGGTCTTGGGTCTTTGCTGGCCGTGCTGGCTGTCTCCTGGGCCTCTGCTGGGCCTCTGCAGGCCGGGTCATGCTGGCCTGGTCGGGCTTGACCTTGCGCGCAGTCTGGCCGCTGGAATGGGTCTCCTCTCTTTGCAGCCAGCGGGAGCGAGTCGAAAAGCGGAAAGGCAAAGGACGAAGCCTCAGCGACGTGGGCAGATAGTACGGAGGGCCAAAGACGAAGCCCCAGCGATGTGGGCAAATAGTACGGGGGGTGGGCTACAAAGGGACGGGCACCATGTACTAGTAGATCGGCCCAATGGGGGCCGCGGCGACCCACGCTGGAGCTAGTCGACGGGGAGCGCTGGCGGGCAGTAGGGGCGGCGGTGACACAGAACGGGAGAAGCAGCTGTCTGCCATGACGAGCGAATGGGGAGGACGGGTGGCTGTGCGGAACGATTGCGGAGGGCGAGAGCGGGTCAAGGCAGGCGGCCAGGGATGGGAAGGCACCGCATGCACATGTGGGCATATGTCCTATTCAAAAAGATACGATGCAAAAGATACGAGCTGGAAGTGGTTGCGAAGGATGCATTGTCGAGCGGTGCTGCCAATCGGATGATGCGAAAAGAGAGAGAAGAGGGAAAGAAGAGAAGAGGGAAAGAAGAAAAAAGAGAAAAAAGGGGAAAGAGAGCCAGGATGACGATAGGAAAGACAGTTGCGTTCGCGTAATGCCCATGCAACTCGGCCAAGGAGAACGGAACGCGAAGCCTCGAGCACGCAATGAGAAAGCATGGTAGCGAGCGAAGCGAGGCAGGAGATGAGGAAGCAAGGCAGGAGAGCAGAAAGCAAGGCAGGAGAGACAGACGGCGACCGGGACGGAAACCAAACAACTCCTGCGCGTAAGAAATTGGAGCAGAGCTCGGGGCCGTGGGCGATCCCCATCCAGGCTGCCAGCGCGTCCTGGCGACGAATGCTACGCGGATTCCTTCTATTGCGCTTCTCTTGCACGCGCGCTGGCCTCGCGCTGGCTCCTGCGCTCGGCGTGGCCGCTTCTGTTTTACGTTATGCAGGGCCTCGTTTCTTGTGGTTGGAATATGTTCACCTGGTCCAAAGATCCCCAACGGATTGCGCCCCACTTCTTTCCACGTGGAAATGGACACTACGGAGGAACACAGACCAGCTGCGCAGTGTTCAATACGGAAGGTGGCAGGAGAAGAGGGCCAGCGACTCGGGGAGATAGGCGGAACCAGAGAACAGGCCAAAACGAAGTGAAGCCATGGCCCGGGCAGGAGCTGGGGCAAGAGACTGGCCATTGGGCCAGAGCTGGGGTCGAGCAGGCAATGGCGGATGGCGGATGGCGGATGGCGGAGAGCTGAGCAATGCGGTCACTGGGAGCCAGGAGGTGCCACAAGGGTCCGTAGGACTCCAGAGCTGCAGGACTCTGCCGAGGAGCTGCTGTTCCCTGGAGTTGGGGCGAACTTCCACGATAGGGGGCAGCAGCCGAGAGCTCCTGGACGGCCAAACGCCCGCCGAGAGCATGGAGAAGGCGTCACGTGCAGTCTGCAAGAAGACGGTGTTGAAAGGCGCAGGAGAAGGCGTCACGTGCAGTCTGCAAGAAGACGGTGTTGAAAGGCGCAGGATCACGGGAGGCAACCCTCCCCATGCGGCTCCTGATGGGCGGCCAGATAAGGAACCCATGCTGACAGCGAGTGTCATACAGAGTATTTTTGGAGACACAGTTCAGAGGGGACATTTGGGGGGGGTTGACACCCCTGTCGAGCCCCACAGATAGTCGTCTGACAGGAGGGAGACAGGAACGAAACAAGCAAACAGAGCAACGATGAACTGGCGGCAAACAGGGGCCAGCAGGGTGCAGAGAGCAGAGAACAGGATGGAAGGAAAGAGAGACAGACGAGAAGGGCGGCAAGGCGCAATAGAACGTCCCAAAGCGGGCGACCGGCGCGAACAGAGACACAGCAGAGACACGGTTGGAGGATCAGAGACATTGTTGGAGAATCAAGAGGGAACCACAAGGGAACGAGCCACACACGACAGCCACAGATGGTGGGATGGCAGACAAATGAGACGAGCGACCATGGCTGGTGGTTTGAGCCACAGAGGGGCAAGGAGAGGCCAGGAGACTAGAGACCAGAGTAGGAGGCCAAGAGGCTAAAGACTACAAGAGACTAGAGCAAGCAGGAGACTACGGTGTAGAGTAAGAGACAAGAGTAAGAGACCAGAGACCAGAGACAGAGGTTAGGGACGAGAGAGTAGAGACTAGAGACTAGAAATCAGAGACTAGAGACAAGAGACAAGAGACTAGAGACTAAGACCAAAGAACAGAGACCACGACCACAGACCACAGACCAAACAGACCAGGCCACAAAACAATCAGAAACATGAGAGGCCAGCAGAAAGGGAAGAAAGAGCAAACCCGACCCAGTGAGGCCAACCTCGGGGCGTTTCGTGGGGCTTTTACCGCGGTTGCGTCGTCGACTCTTTAAGAGTGTTTGGTCTGGTTCCTCGTAAGAGGGTTTGGTTTGGTTCCTCGTTTTGTGGGGATGGCGTCAGACAGGTGGCGGCAAAAGGTGGGCAACACAACGGGCGCGAGAGAGGAAAGGGAGGAGTCAAGAGAGGGCAAGAGAGGGGCGCCAGTGCGGAAAGAGCCTAACAGAACGCCCAGTACGCCCCGTCTTATGCCTGGCCCATCCATTGGCTGGGAGCTCTCGGAGAGGGCGGACGACCAGCAGGGGGGGGCCGACCCTGGCCGCCAGGATCCTGACCGCCTGCGGCTGGGCTGTGGCAGGAAGCCACAGGAAGCCACCGAAAGCCATAGGGAACACAGGCCTGGGGGGGGACAGCAGGGGCGTTACGAACTGCTGGGACAGCCAACAAGTGGACACACCCACCAGACCTCGTACTCTCATACACCAACAGACGAGGCCTCAGACAGATGGCGACGCAGGCAAGCTCCTGGTCTGGGGTGGGGGTTTCCTGTGTTGGCAGCCCCCAGACTAGAGGCGCCTCAAGAGAAGCAAGCCTGTTTGGGAAGACTGGGAAAGCCGCCAGAAAGACCCCTAAGATTCTAAAGAGGAGAAGGAGAAAGAAAAAAGACGAAAAGACGAAAAGAGAGAACAACGAGGAGAAAGAAAAAAGAAAAAAGAAAAAAAAAAAAAAAAAAAAAAAAAAAA